>JBCFXI010002008.1:0-32806 GCA_038496175.1 Ampulex compressa | reverse complement strand
TAAATTAAATAATATAATATATAAATTATATATATAGGTTTTCATTCATTTATATTCTTACGATCATCGATAAGAAGAGCAGGAAGGAAATGTCGGAGAAGTAGTTTGCGACGTGCGCGGCTTTTATAAGGTGCCGAAATTTACAACATGCCCGAGTTTACGGTGAGTCGGAATATACAAAGTGCTCGAACTTTCTGGATTCTCTATTTGTTTTTCTCGATTGTCGTACGTGACTCGCCATTCTTCATTCCTACGGTGCCTTCGACTAACGCGTAAGATGTCTTGCATACCGATACATCTTTTTTCTTCACACTACGACCATTCTGGATTTATCTACAATAAATCCTTATTTTTTCCAACGTCAATTAGAAACTCGATTGGTCTTCTTCCAAGAGTTTTCCTCGCGATCCTGGCGATATACTAACTTTTAACAGATCTTTAGTCACCGATAACTCGATGGTACAAAATGCCCAACTGTAAGAAAATCGGGCGCATAACGCTCGAAATTTACGAGCAAATTTCATTAACCTCGTCCCGCAGTTTTGACACTCGGTTACAGTCTATTACTCGCGTTAAATCAGTCTCCAAACCCTGTGGCGCACCGCATAATTATTCAACCGTTTTGTCCGTTACATGCGAATACCCCCTAAACGATCGTCGATTCAATTTGGAATATTCGAGCTCCACGCTTCCGCGAATCCCTCATTCTCGATACACCGCGCGACTAAAATCCACGGTGTATCTCGGTAGAGGCTCGATATAGAGCTCCAAAATAACTAGAGTTACACGCTTCTTCTGCTAGATTTCTCCCTTTTCCTTTCTCTCTTCGTCCCTCTCTCTCCTAATTTCGCGTGGTTCGCCTTAGATTTTCATCTGTCTCTCTTTCTCTCTCTCCTGGTTCTCCCGTGGTTCGCTTCAGGCCTTCGTCTCTTCCTCTCTCTCTCTTTCCTGGTTTCGCGTGGTTCGCCTTGGATTTTCGTCTCTCTCTCTCTCTCTCTCTCTCTCTCTCTCTCTCTCTCTCTCTCTCTCCCTCTCGCTCTCTCCTTCCTGGTTTCGCGTGGTTCACCTCAGGTTCGATCGGCCCTCGCGTGGAGCGCACGAAAGAAACTCGTGGAACAATATAAGCGCGTGACGGCGTGGCTTTACAGGCGAATTTCATACCGGCGTAATCGTGCCGGATATTCGCGTGATCGCACGATATTTCATTCCTGTGGTTTATCGAGCCTAAGCCCCGGAGGAGCTTACAGTGTTCGAGGGAGCGCAGGCACGACAGCGGATACGGTTACGTTCTTCAACTCCGTATTTTTGAAGAGATTTAAGGACGTTGGTTTAGCTATGCAAGGGATTATGAAAGACTTCGTGCGGTCGATGGCGCACCGCAATGAGTCGAACCAGAATATTCTTGGAAGTTATCGTTGGTGGCGTGATTCTTTACAAACTCGCCTCTTATATTCTGGTATTTTCAGTGAATGATTCCTTACTACCATACACGATTCTTATTATAAAAATTATAGCAAATACTTGAGAGCTTTCAAAGAACTGTCTTGCACTCTTTTTCGTTCACCGATATCCCTATTCGCGCATACGATTTTTCTATATTCAAATTGTTTAGATTACAAGAGTATCCTTACTTTTGCCCGAAGGTTTTCAATTTCCACGCGAAAGATTCCCGAGAAAAAGGAACGGGATAAAGAATCTTGACCATATTTCCACCGTTTAAAATGATAAATACCCCCGCGTAAAACCACGATGGCTCTTGACCTCGCCGCATAACGCTAATAAACGCACGAGTCGGACAGCCGGCTATTTACGGTCCCCATCCGCGCCCTTCTCACGGTACAAATGGTAAAACAAGGAAAAACCATAAGTAGGAGCGTTAACTCCGCGGTCCGCGCATTCGATCCATTTCTTTTCAGGGATTCTCCTCGGTGCTCGAGCGGTTAAGCCGCCCCGGCGTCTCGTGTTTTATGCAAGCGCCGTCATGTTCCCGATGGAAGCGATGCTTAGGCCGTGCCTCGTCGAAATTAGAAATTATAATCAGGTTTGGCCGCGCCGGGCCTACGAACGTGTTTTCGAAATGTAATGACCAAAATCGCTGATGGGCCCGAAGCTATTAAGATTTTAATCACGGCGCCGTAAGCGTTGCGAATATTTATCGCGCTTTGCGTTCTGCCGGCTCGTTCTAATGGCGTCGAGTATTTGCACTCGTTGTTATTCGTGCTCGTTGATTCGCAGCTCGTCCGGAGATTCGATCTTGATCAAGCGTGTATTTGTTTTTAATAAAGGCGGAAAGATCTGAATCTGTATAATCGTATTTAGGTATATCTACTAATATGCATTTTGTGAGTTTGGGTGTTAATAGCAAGTTGTACTTTTATTTCTAATGGATCCATGAAATTGCATGCTTGTTCGATTTTTGGCCATAAATCCGTAATTAGAGGATAAAAAATCTTTATCGCGTATCGAAGGGTGTAATTCCAAGTTGGCGATCGAAGTGTATGATTAATCAAATTGAAGCTTCTGCCGAAATAGTTCAGTCAAATAGCGTCAAAAATTCGAAGCCCCGCCCCGATTGAAAATTGTATTTTTCCGCGAAGCAGCGAGCAAAGTTCAGCGAAAGATAAACGATGTTTACCCCGCTTCACGGTATGCGCACGCGTTCACCTATATATCAGCGGGACGAAAATTGAGTTGCCTTCGATATTTCATTGGATTCTATCGCGTTCGATTACCGGTCGATCTTCTCTTTCCACGGACCGGGATCGATTCAAAATGGTTAACGAAGCGGCTCGATGAATATTAGAAATAACTAATAAAGCGCACAAATTCGTAAAAAAGGCGATTTAGCAAAGTAAATCATTGAACGATACGTACAACCGATCGATAACTAATACATTAATAACGCATCGATAAACGCAAATAACGATCGCCAAGGTACGATAATAAAAGTCAGGAATTATTAATGAATCGCATTAATAAATGTAAAACGCGATCAGCGAGGCGCATTAATATATAACCAAGTGCAACGAAGAGTTGTAAAATGGCTAATGAGATCCATTAATAAAACTTAACGATGCTTCGTAATTAATATCGCGTTAATAAAGGCAGGGTACTTGGTAGCCGGCATTATGACCAGCTTGCGAAAGCTCTCTGGACCCGGTTTCTCCGCACGGTGCCCTCCGAGCGATATTATCCCGGGTTGTTTCGGAGTTCTCTGGATTCTGCCCTGCCGCCTGGGGCATTATATTGCGAAAGCGAGGGAGGTTTGATCCTTCTTCGATTCCGCTACCTCGCCGCCGGTTTATCCTGAGAACAGAATGGAATAACAAAATCTGAGGTCCCAAATATCGCCTGGATACCGGGAGAAGCGAATTTGCGCGCGGGGAAAACGTTTGGAAGCTTCGCCAACGAGCTTCGCTTCGAGAAAGTCAAATTCTTCGACTCCGCGAACGGATTCTCTTTCTCGAGAAGAAGAAGAAGAAGGCGAGCAAATTTTCTATCCAAATCCGCGTCTTTCCTTCGCCATTCGCCGTTGGTCTTCAATAATCGTACCGGTTTTTGTTGTTCGCGCGATTTTTGTTTTCGTTCGACGTCTATCAAAATCGAGCGGAGATTGAAGATATCGCGAAAACGAATTTGAGCGGTGGAACTCGAAATTCGATTGTAGTTCGTTAGATTGAATTGCTCTCGACGAGGTAGTGGAGATATGTTTTTTATTCTTTCGCGATTTTCAAGCCTTTGCTACCAGTTTGTCGTTTTTGTCTATTCGTGGTTATCGTTCGCCCGAGATCTTCTCGTTGGAACATTCGTGAAGTATGCATCGGCGGTTAAACGAGGATTTCGAGGAAAGGAGCATTATTGCGAGGCGAGTAAAGATTAATTTTTGCCCAATCGTTTCTTTTTCGCGAACGTACAAAAATTCTCCATCTCTCACTTTTCCACTTTGCTCCACCACCGGGCCCTACTTTCTCGCTCTTTATTTTTATAGGCCATTTAATTTCTCCTTCCTGCCTCAAATATTTGCCAATTAAACAGCGAGCCGAAGGACGTCCAAAGTCGCGTTTAAGCAGCGCGACGGAACTTTCGAGCGATTGCGCAAGTCATTTCATTAGGATGGAGCAAGAATCTTTTTTTTTTTCGAAAAAAGAGAAAATAAAACAAGAACACGCAAGCACGATTACACAGTTTATTTATTTGTTTTTTCCACAATGGCCTCTCAATCTTCCACCAGCTTCTTTCTTTCTCAGATCCGTTCCCCTCGCGCCAGACACTCGTGGAAAAACGCGACCAAATCGTCTACGTAGAAAAACAAAGTTCGAGAGCGTAGTAAGCCGAATCTTCGAAGAATTCTGCGCGTAACCTCGTTATAATGAAACAAGTTTCTCTCATTAACGGCGCCGCCGTTTTCGATACGCCAGGCCGCGACGCCATTCCGGACGATGTTAATGCTCGTATCGCTCATGTATCCGAGCAAAGTTACACGCGGAAAGTTCGCCTCGTTGGGCAAACAAATACGCGGCGATAGGACGATACGGCAGCGTGTAATCCTATTAACTCAACTTGCCCGATGAATCTTATTAGCGCTTTGAAAAAATCTCGACGGAACAACGAAACTTCCTCGTCGCAGATTATTCCTTGGCACGATGCTTATAACCTCGAGGTGAATACGTCGAGCAATAGAATCGAGGGTTTTAGAGATGAATACGAAATTTCATTGAATCACCCGATTTCGTCTAGTATATTATACTATCTTCTTTATTTTTTGATCTCTATTATTATCTTTTCTCTTATTATTATTTCTCTATTATTATTTTTATCTCTATTATTCTCTTTATTTATCTCTATTATTATCTAGTCTTTGTATGTTCCTACCTACATGGATCGACTATACAAGGAATACAATAAAGAGTTCGCATTACCGATCGACACGAGAAATCACATTGCTTCCCCATATATCATATTAACCTAATACACCTAATACTTGGTCATAATTATATCAAAGTCGCGACTAAAGATTCAAACAACGAACACATCCTACCCAGTACCACGTTAAAGATTCTCGAACGACGATCAAAGGAATAAAACCGATCCGAGCCTCGAATCGTCGAACAAGCGGGAAACGATGACGCGAACGACATCGCAAGATCTCGACTCCCAGGGAGGGCGAAAGATACATAATACGAGTAAGAAGAGGAGGAATCTTCCACGAGCACTCATCTCCACTGGACAGGAACCTTTCAGCGGCGGGGTTAATTCGATAATAACTTTACGAGCGAAGGCACCACGTGGAAAGGCTGTTTTCACACGAAAGTGAGCAATAATACTCCCGGTGGCCAAAAAGGGTTCGAGGAGAGATTTCGAAAGGCTCCTCCTCGCGGCCCAAGGCCGCCTTTTTCCTTTTAAAGCGAGAAAAGCGGGTGGAAAGAGGGAGGGGGAGGCAAAGGCGGATACCTCCTCGAGGCTCGCGGCCGGGGATGATTAACGAGAGGTTTATTAATCACGCAACGTAACGGGCAGGTTGTAAGTTCTATTACGGCCCAGTTGCAGCCGAGCGCTTCTTACTTATCGTTCCTCGAACGCTTCGAGGACCCGTCCCGTTATTGTTCCTTCGCAAAGCTGCGGAACGAGACGGCATAAAATATGACTGGCCGCTCAAAAAGTCCGTGGAAAGTTCGGGAGGAGGTGGAAAGGGAGGGGGTATTCGGGGAAGGGGACGCGACCTCTTTTATAACCCGGCAAAACTTTCGGGGGGCAATTATTGCTCGTCTTTAAAAGTCCGAGGGAAGGAGATACGCCTCTAATTGGGACTAAGTGCGAATCCTAGCGCTCCTCGAAAGTACGGTTAATCAACCGGCGAAGAGGGATCGCTCGGCTGTAGTCGGTATCGAGTTCCAGGCCGTGCCTGGTAAGGAGTTCCTGCAGGCGACCGGGTTACCGATGGCGCGATCAAGAGTCTAGCTTTTCCACTCGAACGAACGAGTCGCGGTTTATAACTCCGTCGTCGAGCTCGCTTCGAATTTTCCTGCACAAGTCGCTCTTCCTCGCTGTCGTCGTTGTGCTGTTGAATGTCCGGCATCGACCACTTCGGTCATTCTCACGTGGACCTACTCCTCGACCCGGCATCCGAACCACGAGTTTACTTAATTCTATTACCATTCGCGTTTTCAATTTTATCATATATACCTACTTCCTTGCAAAATTTTATCACGTTACTTATATTATCAGGTAGCAGATACAATGCACTGGCAAGGTCTTCTTTGATGTTACACTGCTTTCGAATGTTCGCTAAATAAATGCATACTGTTATTATACGTTCGATCGTAAGTGGTTTCCCGCATTGCTCGCGCAACGGTAAGTCGCTCGTAAAATACGCTTTGGAACTCTCAGCATCGGCGACATCGATCCCAAATCGACGCGATTGCTTTCTCCCATCCTCCCCTATCCTACTAAATTCCCACGCACCTTTCCCTCCTCGAGAGAACCGACGGAGACTCTACCGGGGAAAGGAAAAGAAACATCGAGTAAGAGAGACAGAGAGAAAGAGAGAGAGGAGGACTAAAGAAAAGGGGGGAGAAAGGGAAAAAAAGGGGAGACGAGTTTACTCCAGTCGTAACGAGCCACGAGAATGCGAGGCGTGCGAGGATAAGTACGGCTTCTGGAGGCGAAGAATTCGTAACGACCAGAAGACGAGCTGGCGGGCCGATAAGAAGAGAAGAGTCCTCGCAAACTCGGCCAAAAGGGAGTGAGAGGGGCGGAGGGCTGAGGGGCGAGGGGAGGGGGAATCCGAGTGGCTTTATCGGTCATTTGTGATTTCCACTCGGCACCTCTCTATAGAGATACACCGCGGATACCGCCTTTTTTCCCAGCGCTGATGTTGCTCCCGAGGATTTCCTCCTTTGCCCACGCGCCGGCGTTTCGACAAACGCAGATGAGGCTCGTAATGTTCTCGGATGCCTCGCTGGGAGCTCCGCAGAGTAGATCCGTGCCAAATTCAGGGCCGAATACGCTGGTACTTGGATATCGTTTCCGGGAATATCGCTTTATCCTTACTCCCCTTTATTCGAATATTTTTGGTTGCGTGGATAATCGAATTGTCCAATGGCGCCGTTTATTATGAGCCCGCGTTTCGTCGCTCCTTTCGCCGTTAAATCCGTTGGATCGAATGTAATCGTCTTCGATATCCGGTTGAGAGTATCGTTTAAAGTTTATTTTGCCGCTCGTTGCCCGCATTATTTTTCGGTGATAGGATGACATCGAAAGCGGTCGGTGGGAGAGGATGGGAGTAAAGTAATTCCCAACCAAGACGAATAGTCCTCGAATAGTCGGAGGAATTTATAGTTCTCGACCTCGTTGCTCGTTTCTGATTTTTCCTAGGCGCTCTACCAAGGAAGCGCGAGATTTCTTCGAAGACGAATGAATTTTATGATATTCTCGAGGAACTTATTTTATAATATTCTCGCGACTTCCTTGGCTTTACCGCGTACCGCTCTTCCTCCCGATCTTCCTCCTTTTCTCTCTTCTTCTCTCCTTCCTTTGCCCCATCTCTTTCTCTCTCTCTCTCTCCTCCTCCTCCTTCTCCCTCCCTCTCCGTCTCGCCGTGACGAGGACGAAGTTCCTTAAAGCAGGCCGCATTGACAAATATTAAATTCTCGCCAAGGCAGGTAAGTCGTCGGCTACGAGACGGTATATTAGGCGAAGTAATGTGCCAGGGAGAAAGCGAGGAATTACGAAGTTGGACGGTGCCAGGCTAACTCACCGCGATGTACCGCGATTTTTGGATTAAAGACATTAATTAATGTACGCCCGAGTTTCCGACGGATGGCAATTTATATTTATGAAGCCCGGCTCGCCAAAGTGCCCGGAACGGGAGATAAATCTCGCGGTTATGTCGTCACGGTAATGTACAATTGGACGTTCCCACGATTGTGGTGATCGATCGATCTTGAAGGAGGAAGAACGCAGCGCCTTCCAAGGTGGATCAACGTTTTATCATGAAACTTTAATTCTACTATTTACCCATAAGACGATGAGATTCGTCGCGTTGCTCCGACGAAGCAGGATGGCGAATGGAGATCTTCAGAATACGATCGAAGGATCGGACGTGTAATATAATCCGATGTACTCGCAAATATTTGATTTACACGAGACTTTTATCAGCTCGATATCGTCGGATTATTATTTTCGAATAATTAATTTTGAATCGATGCATGCCGTTTTATCGAGTTAAAAACATTATTCAAAGGATCATTTTTATCGTGCCCATTGAGCGGAATAAAATGCCCCCAAAGAGAACCAGCGCGAAATAGCCATAGGAATTATTAAATATCATTATGCAAATAATTAATCCCACAACGTCCGCAAATTCCTCGCGTCATCTTATTATTTACTCTCGGTTAAATCAGCGGCCTCCCCGGGGATGCCTCTCGGAGTAAAAACTCGTCGCGATGCTGAATTTCATTTGCACGCGCGTAATATACTCGCGGAATGCTCTCCCAGGCTCTCTGGCGGCACTCCGATTCTCACGGAGGCCGATTTATCTTCGCCGAAATTCCCCGGTACTTTTGGAAGGCGCCGAGTTTGGGGGCCAAAATCAATTTGGGCCGCAGGAACGTTCGATCCCTGCTCCCTGATCGCGCTTTAACCAAAACCATCCGCTTGTCAATTATGCGTAATAGCGATTGACCGCCTACGGTTACTCGATCGTCGAGCAAGGAGATTGACGGAGAGTGTTGCCGACGTACAATCACGGGAGCCCGGGACAAAAACACGTCCCTCCTCCGCCCGATGTTCCGATCGTGTAGCGCAAATCTCATTAATCCACCCCCACCCCACCCCCCGGCGTGGCCACGTGCTCGAGGAAGCGCGAACCAAAATTCTGTCCTTGCGAGATAGCGACACTCTGATCTTCATAGGCAGGTTTTTCAATGCGTAATCGTAATTGTCGACTGAAATGTTTAGCTTATCGATTAACTCTTTGATGCACGGGATTTCAGATGAAAAATAGAGCCACGTTGCACAGGAATTTGATGGGGGTTTTAAATGAAACGAAATTGGTATATTTTTATTAATGAAGGTATGGGCATCGTGTAAAAACACGTGGACTTGAATTCTTACCAGCTCTTCTTGTTCCGATCGTGGCTCGTATCGCTTTTAGGAAGAATATCGTATTGGAATAGTCGATGGGAAATTGGAAAGTGCGAGGCTGGATTTTGCGGCGTTGGTGGGACATGGTTTTAAGTTAGAGTGATCTATAGATTTCGGTGGGAATGCTGCCTGACTCAGGGCAGGCCAGGTAAATGGAGCTTTACCTAGAAGTCACGGTGAGTTATGAAGGGGCTAATATCGCGAATGGAATGTTGAAAATTCTTCTGTTTTCGATGATAAAGGGTGATTTAGTGCGCGCGTTTGATTTGTTGCTCGAAGGCGACACGATGAAAGGGAAGGCTAATGGCCGCGTGCTTTATTACATCCAGGCTCGGATATAGAAAATGTGAAAAAGCCAATGTTTTTCATGCGCGTACGTTTGATCCGCGAGAAAAACAAGTCCTCGTTGCTAAAATTGTATCGTACATAAAACAGTGAAGTAGTTATTTGATTTTAAAACAGGAATACGACAAAGTAAAATTGATGAGATGTGCTTCAAACTATTCCAACATTCTATAATGGAATACAAAACGACTATACATCCACAAGCACTAAAACCATTTTCCACCAACCGATATACTCCCTAAAACTTAAAAAAAAGCACTGCTTTGCTCTAGCAACGATTTTATAAAAAGACTCACACTGTAGATCCTAAAAAGAGAAGCGACATACTATAGTCAGTGGAACAAGCGAGCGTCAGACGTGGACCGACTATACTCTCCAGTAGAACAAGCAAACACAGGACGTTGGCGGACTATACTCTCCAAGTAGAACAAGCAAACGTAGGACGTTGGCGGACTATACTCTCCAAGTAGAACGAGCAAGCATCAGACGATGGCTGACTATAGCCCCTGGTAGTATAGAAAGTGTTAAACCAGGATCGCAGAGTCGTGCACGTACGGCCACGTTATCAGGTACGTGTTCTCCGGTAGCGGCAATGAGGGCACAGGAGAGGAGATAAGGGCGCAGAAGGAAGATTCGTGGAGGAGGCCACGTAGAGGCAGTTGCAATTGTTTTTCCACGTCAGCACAGCCTGCCACGCCGGGCGCATTATTGCCACTTACGGGCGATATCGTCGATAAAGGCTCGAGCGATTTCGTCGCGAGGATCCGAAATGTCGGGGCATTATGAGAAATTGTTTCGTGCCCCGGGCGTAAAATAAAATCGATGCCGCTCGAGCGTGCCGGGGCGAACGAAATTACCGTCTTTTGGGAATAGAGCTCTGATAAGGCCACAGCGGAAAATCAATTCATCAGCTGCAGGAGGAAGCGAGGGGTTCAGGGGGTGGGGGGGATATGTTTCGATTTATTGCAGCACGAATGGGGAATGTTTCGCGTAGACAAAGAACGGCACTTCGCTTCTAAGTCGAATTAGATACTGATTTTATTCCTCGTTTTTCAGCGACCGTCGAATGGACTTGAAGCGAGAAATTGATTCGAGACTTTATCGAGATTGATTTTTTCTTATCGTTACTATCATAAAAGATGGATGACTTGCGTGTACATAATTCTACGCGTACAATTCTTGGTCTCGTAATAATTTAAGAAATAGAATATTAACCGTGAATGTCATAGAAATATATTCAACGATAATTAAGACGAGGAGAACGATAAATCGACTGAAATCTCGCATTATCCGTGCATCGTCACCATATAAAATTTCTCCGATAAGACGAAACGAGTGAATCGGTACAGAAATGACCTTTCAGCTCCGTCGACGAAGCCATTTTCCACGGGCAGTGCGTAAAAGTGTTTTGACGTAAGGCCGAATAAATTCGACGGGCGGATGGATTTATATTCGAAAACATGACGAACGCAAACTGGCCGAAAACAACGGATAACATTGCGCGTGATCCACTGCCGTACAATAATTCATTTTTACGAGTCAAGAGAGCGCCGCCGTAAATCCTTATCAAGAACGCGTGCCCCGGGAATGCAGATGCGCTTTATTGGAAAAGAAAGAAGGGAGGAAAAACGATACTTCGTTATCGAGCATAAATGTCTCGAGGATGGTAAACTATGAAATCCACTGTACCCTCAAAGTAGTCTAAATAGACGTGCATCGTTTTTATTAAAATTTCAGTAACATTCTATAAAAATGAACAGCAGCAAATAACCAATACATAATCTATCCTTGCGTCTGTGGATTCTGGCATTTGCAGTACACTTGCATACTTGCACACTATAAAAATGCGTGCACACTGTAAAATGCGATTAAAAATGAGTCGTAGGCTAAACGGGGCTCATCGTTCGATTCTGAAAACGGACCCTCGATAAGCGATCCTCCTCGAAACGACGATCGAGCCCCTCGAATCCCAGATAGCCTTGTTATCTAAGGTGAAACGAGACGAAACGTAGAAAGCGAGGACGACAAATAACATTTCTCGCTGTGGTATCCGTCATGCGTCGTTTGTTTGCCCAAAAAGTCGAGATGGAGGGGCACAGAAGGGTGGAGATAAACGTCGAGAGGCCTCAGCTTCTTGATGTATATCGTGCTCCATTAAGTATGCACCCACGTAACCGCCCTTCGGGGATCTTATCGCCATAGAAACATCTCTATACGTGTCGTCGGGGCTTAAAGGTCGGCACTTTAAGTGATACACGAGCGCCATCGGTTGTTAGCTGGAAGGCGGACCCCTGCCCTTAACCGTTTGAGTGCCACGAGCTTTGTGAAAATCCGCTCAAAAAATGCCGAGCGACGCGACGGCGCTTATCTCGTTCCGAGTCGAAAGACGGTTATTTATGATAATATGGACTCCCTATGGTCTCCTTTTAATTAATAGCGCCAACCCTATTCTTGAAAATGGCTTCGACGTTGCTTCGTTTAAGCTCAACGACGCTCTGCTCGCCTCTTCGATTTTTCACTATTTTAACACTATTCCTACCAGTGATTTCTTTGAAAAATCGTAGAACTTTGAGGCGCGGTCGCTTCTGAGATTTTTCACGATTTTCTCGCAGCGTACGGATCCATAAATTGATCTATCGACATTTTTCCTTCGTCCTCTTTTTCCATAAGGATATATTTGGTACACTTAAATCTGTCTGGAAAATGGCTGGTAGGAACAGTGTTAAAGGATGACAGCTTTATGCGTTGCCACATTTAGACATTGGACAGAGGAAACGCGATCGCTTGGCACGCAAACGGTTCAGGGACACTCGCGAGACGGGATAACAAAAATCCACGAATTTCCTGGTTCGAGAAGAGGCCCCAGCCTCCCACCGGATGTCACCGCGATTAGGTATGCGACCACGTACCTCCCTGTCGGGGATTTCGTGACGGGTGCACCTCCAAACGTGTCCCCGAACCTCGAAGAATTCCGTCTCGAGCCTCGCCGATGGAAAGTCTCCCCGCGCTTGACCTCGCCTTTCCTTCCAAACAACCGCAATATCGCGTCAGGCTTTATACGTTTCATTTGCAATTGAACAAATTTGTGTTTTCGAACAATTAATGCGCCCAGACAATGGTACGTTACATTCTTTCCTTCGTTTATTTTAATCGAGTTCTCTGCTAGGATCGCGAGTTTTAATTTAAATGTCCATTCTTCCTCCTACATATATAAATCAAATTTAAATTTTCCTTATGCAAGGATGTGTTTATATTGTACATTTTTACTTCGTATGATATACGGTTGAGCGCGATATTTTTGTTAATTCATTTTTTGTACGCATTTATTTTAGTTTACTTTGCACGCTTGAAATGTAACTCGCGACTTGTCGGTTACGTAGCGCGGTACGAGTATTATTGAAATGCTCAATGGCTGTCACGCGGCGCGTTTTGCGTGACAAGGCGCGCTATTTCCAATCTGACATTTAATTCGAACAACAGTAATATCCAATTACAACCAGAATTGCGATTCCTGTTATATTGTATATATCTTACGAATATAATACGCGTTTTATTATCCTCCGTGTGTGCCGCCGATATTGGGTGTGCTAATGCTCGATGACTGTCGCGTATTAATTTGCCGCGTTTAAAAATATATTTCAAATCAAAATGATCCTCTTTAAAAAAAAAAGAAAGAAAAAAAATGCAATATTCTTTTTTCAATATTTCCATACAATATTTCATTTTTGGAGTAACAGCGAGCCGCGTTATTTCATACGTCCGGCATTCAAGCATCTGTTATATTTTTCTAAAAGAAAAATTCTTTATCCACGGTACGAACGGAATTTGGAAAATAATTGCGCGAGAAATTGCAAAAGCGACGCTCCGTGTACGGCCTTCGTATATATCGTTCGACATATGAAACCGTATACGTACGACTTTCACGGTGAAAGGATTAAAGCGCGACAAAACCCAGGTGTTTTTCCATCAACGCGACGGATCCTCGCTTCGACACGGCTCTCTCTCGTTTTGTCCAAGAGTCCAACGCGGCGAGAAATTGGGAGATTGTTTTTCGCTCCATCATAAGCCGCCCTCGCCTTGGAAAGCGCCGATCGATCTCGCCTGGCGTGTGCCGAGCCGTGAGAATGCGAGAAACGCAAGGAGGAGCGTTGAATTTGGCCCGTAGCCGACGCCAAACTTTCCACTCCTTGGAAAGAAGAACGCGTTGTTTACGCTCCTGCATTTTCTAAAGACGATTTCTCGACCTCCCGCATTTTTCGACTTCCCTACCTGCCGGCTCTTCGACTTGTCGACCGTTCGTAAAGTATCGATTTTCTCCCCGCGCATTCGAAATTATCCAGACTTTTTTTAATCGCTCGGATATTTCATACAAACAGATTTCCAATGAGACGAGTTTCGGTAAGATTACACTATAACAAGGACAAGCGCGTAATATACGACGATAAACATTAACTTTATAATCAAGAACAAGCCTCCCTCGTTGCATTAGAAGCGCGACAAAAACCGTTAAAATACAACGGATTACTCAACTTTTGAATTTTTCTTTCAATCCTTTCGCGTACATCCTTTCGACCACAACATCCTCAATAAAATATCCCTCAAACATCGATACAGTAATACAACATTTCCCAATCGCGCCACAGAGTTTAATGCACTAGACTCTTCCACGAGCAGTCTCATCATTCTTTGCGAAATCCAGAACAATCGCGAGGCGTCGAGAGGATTCGTTCGTAGAATCGCGATTCGCCAAGATCCTCGAGGAAGGAGGAGGGCCGGCGGTTAGAGCGAAGGACGGAGGTAAAGGCGCAAATTTGCGAGGGTTGTACATCAGAAACAGACACACGGCCCGCGGCGAGGCCGTGTATCCGGGAGGCTGGGTGTGCGTGCCCTTATAAAACGGAGGATGCGTCCAATCCCCTGATTCGATAAAAAGCGCGGTGAGCGGATTCCAATTTCCTGACATATAACCGTTCCATTGTGTACCCCCTCCCCTCCGCCCCTCGTATTTCCATACGCGTCGCCGACACTCGGTTTTGACTCGAGGTGTACCGAGCGAGGGGGCGGAGCGTGGGGGGAGGGGCGGGCAGGGAAGGAGGAGGGGAGGGGGAGGGGGAAGAAATATGGGCGTCTACGTCGTTCGACGTTTACGCCCTACCCGCGTAATGTAATTTTGCCATTACGTAAAATAGGAATATCCAGGAATCGTCCTGGCCGCGCGGGTGCGGCTCTTCCGCTTGGGAAAATTAAATGGACCGGCACGAATTCGATTTACGAGCGGCGCGTTAAGAATGAAAATCAACGACAGGCGGATAAGTAGCCCCGCGGCACTTCCTGTTCCGTCGTTATCCGCGACTCGCTGCCGCTCTTCCTATTCCTGACCATCGAACACGCCGGTGCGCCGAGGAATTCGATGTTCCTCTCGATGCTTCTCCCTCCTGCGACTCCTTCTGGGGGACGTTTTACGAATACGGAGACCGTTCGGATATTTGATGCCGAACTTGGATGTTTTGCAACGCTGGTTTATTGATTTAATTGGTCTTTTGGGTACGAGGCTTTCGTTTACGCGAGTTTTTAGTTTTCGATTACGTTTACATCGAGTCATTCGCATCTTTTTCGGAACTCCGTTTCGTTAAAGTCGAGATTCGTTTTGTATAAAACGCGGTGTTCAGGCTCTCAGGATTCCTTATGCAACTATCACCGATACTTTTCAAGTATGAAAATTACTCTGGAAACTATAATACCATTTATAATACAATCCTTATATTTTACATATTTCCATCGCGTAAAATCCATTTCATATATATACATACACAACATATCGCGTAGAACGAAAAAACGTATTATCCCCCCGTTTTCCATCTAAAAGTCGCTCCGTCGTTTTCCGTACAACTGCTGCACATTTAAGGGATCAAGAAGAGCCTTTGATACTTTATTAAAGAAGAACCGTGAGATGACTCTTACGGCGTGCACGCGAAGAAAGGAAGTTTGAGGGAAGAAAGGGAAGGGAGGAGAGTAACCGTGAGGGTAAAACGGTCGGGAAGGAGGGCGTAAGGAGCGCGTAGGAGGGAAGAGGAGGGCCGAGTTTGGGAGCGCGGAAAGATAGTCGGGCTTTTAGTTCTCAGCGGCAAACGTTAGCTTCTGCAGTAGACGTTACTCGAGTTTCATGGCCTTGCAACACGCCCAGCACGCTCGACGAAGCGATTTTCATCCAGGCCGTGGCCACGAGCGCGTGCTGTTCGAGGATGTACCTGTTACAACTTCCTTTGTTTATTTAATATTCGAGAAAAATGGTTCGAGTCGACTCGCCTAGGATATGAACGAGTGGACGGAAAATCGAGGAACGGCATATCGAGGAACATTTGATAGTTGCTAGTGAAATTCCATTGTTTACAGCAGCCTTCTTCGACTTCTCAGACGATGCGAATTAGGATCCATAATATCCAGCAAGCTTGAAATCATCGAATTTACGTTTCACATATCGAGAAAAAAAATTAGGAATCGGTAGAATTTCATCGTAATTTTCTCGAACGATCGTTCATAGCAGTCTTCTTCGACTTCTCAGACGATGCGAATTAGGATCCATTGTATCGAGCAAACTTGAAATCATCGAATTTACTTTTCATATATCGAGAAAAAAGATTAAGAATCGCTAGAATTCCATCGTGATTTTCTCGAACGATCCTCTACCTCCTCTAATTTCTGGCATAGCCGGTGGGATGGATGTCGCGCGGTAGGATCCAGAGGTGAAGGGTGAGACTTGAACTCGATATCTTCCACCTGGAGGTCGATGCTTCCGTCGAATACACCGTCGCAGCCCTAATTTCGTTTCATCGCGATCATTCGC
Source organism: Ampulex compressa (assembly GCA_038496175.1). Classification (NCBI taxonomy): domain Eukaryota; kingdom Metazoa; phylum Arthropoda; class Insecta; order Hymenoptera; family Ampulicidae; genus Ampulex; species Ampulex compressa. The sequence continues at coordinate 16,473 of JBCFXI010002008.1, read as the reverse complement.
GCTTCGTGGAGCGGCTACGGCGGCCGATGATGGGCTTCCAAGCGGCCAAGCGAAAAACCATCGTGGAACCGCGGGTACGTTAACCCCGTGCATGGAGAACCGATACGAGCCTTTTGGCCGTTGCCAGGTTCGTAACCGTTCGTAACCGTTCATAACCATTGGAGCAGTCGAGAGAATGCGACGCGAGTAACTCGAAGCGACGACGCTTACGTCGAGCAACCGGTTACGTCGATAGCTTCTTTTATGCTCCGGATTTTCTCTTATCCTCGAAAGGTTCGCCAAATATTGCTTCGACGATAATAAAACGCGATTACAAAAGCGATACCAACATTTTACACGTCGCCAAAGCGGGAGAAGGAACTCGACGTAATGAGTTTTACCTCCAACAGGTCGCAACGGACTACCTTAATGCAGTTTTCTATTGCTCTGGATTCTTTTTTATCCTTGAATAGATCCGTCGAATTTCTTACATCGAATGAGAACAAAGGAAATAGCACAGAATAATACCATAATTAAACGTCCACTGGATGACGTACCCTTTCGATCAGCCACGTCCATGCTCGTACAAATTCGAAGGTGAAAAAATGGCGAATCTTGCTTTTTGCGGTGAAAGAGAACAAAATCGACGAAACGAAACCGCGGATCGCGGTCACGTCGGTCCATCGCTTAAAAACTATCGGCAAATATCCCAACGCTCGAGCCCCGCCCCGGTTTCGACTTCCACGGCGGTTTTTCTTTTTTTTTTTTTCGATCCGTCGGAAAATCCCCGGATGTTTTTCTTCGGGCGACCGTCCTCGGAATATCGAGCAGCCCGGCCGAGGGAAGTTGATATCGAGAAACTCGAGGGCTCCAAACTTTCCGTTATGGATTTCGAAATCAATCCGCGTACGGAAGAGCGGACGTTAGTTAGGTCCGCGGGGTAAACATAATAAATTTTCCGGGGAAAGTAATAAAAAGTTCGGAGGAGATAAGGAGGCCTCGGTTACGGCTGATAAAAGGGCCTCCCGTGCTCCGAACAACGGCTCTATTTGCCGGCTCTATTCGCGGCTATGGTTTAGAGCCGCGGTTCTCAACCTAGAGGCGCGAGCTGGCATTTCGAGGGGTGCGAGAGAAGCTTGGAATCGAGATACCGTTTTGCGTGCGTACATTTAAATTTATGTATATATGGAAGAGTGGGTGATTCTTGGTGTAAGAGAGCACCTGTTCGTGCACGTTATATTTGTGATTCTCCAGCTACTCTCGTGGAATTTGAAGGATTAGAATAGCATTTGAGTCGACCATATCGACATTTGTGTGAGGATTCAAATAATGATTTTGGACACTTGTATGTGGTTCGAATAATTAAACGGTTACTAAATTATGAGTTAAAATAAAATTAATACCGAAAAATTTTTAAGTTTAGGGTGATAAGTTAAGCATTATTAAAGAAAATGACGTGGAAAAAAATTGGACACTGTAACTGGACTGGGAATTACTGATTTGTTCGATTAATAAATCGCAAGAACATTGTATTATATATATATACACTAATTTATTTAAATCGAAGAAATGTTATCGAATATATTAAATTATATTCGTAAACGCGCGCAATCGTAGTTTACCCATTGCACATCGTACCCTGGCAATCACTAAACAGCGTCGACTTACAAACTACAATATATTTAAAGCGAATAAATACAGAGTAATTTTCGTCTAAAACAATAAAGCGAATAGACTAAACGTACTTTGTAAACTAGGGTACATCGAATAACTCGCTTCGTTCCAGTTCGTATCGTCACTCGACCCGCTCCAGACATACTGGCCGGACCATCGCGCGCCTTCCTCTTCCAACGTTTCTAGTCCTCTCGATGTTATTTATCGCCTCGAGATTCCTCGAGCACTCTTCCTTTCCCCACGTCTCTCGCCCCCCTTCGCGCTTCGAAATTTCTCGAACCCTCAACGGTAAGCGCCTTTATTCGATCACCGCGTGTATCGACAGACACTCGCGCCAACGCGCTCTCATCGATCGCAGCAAATTATCTCGCGATAAACGCGATTTCTCGAACGAAGGAGCAGAGACACGTTTTCCAAGCGTTTGCGAGAACTTATTTTCAGATTCAGGGGGCCGTCGGTCACTAAAACGGTTAAGAACCACTGGTTTACAGCTTCTTCGGCGCTTCGAGCGACGGTAAAAACCGGTTACTACCACCGAAGTTTATGCGGGCCATTCGTAGCCCGTATAACGCCGTCTTTTAAAGTCGACGAGAGTATAACGCGTTTGGTGTCCAACTTCTAATTGCGGGATGTTTTGTTCCTTCGTTGCTGGGCGCTCGGAAGCGGAGTACGATGACTGGAAGTATCGGGCAATTGCGCCGAAGACCACGCGTTTCTATGCTCCTTCCTGGCAGGAGACTTTAAACGAATTCGCCGAGCATCTGTACTCGAATAGAAGAGGGTTAACAAAAAAAAAATGGAAATTTTTCCAGTTTTTCTTACTCCTAATACGTGATCCTCGACTCCTGCGCGATTGTCCTCTGTATCTTACCAGAAAAAAAATAGCGGATGTTATGAAGAATAAATAAATTGTTCAGCATTAAGCACTCAAAGATCATAAATATAAACAGTTTGCATTAAATAAATGTAACCCTTTCAGTGCCTACCAAAGCACGTTTCATAAAAACACGTTTATATAAAATCGTACTAACATTATTTATTCAACTTATAGGCAACATTCGAGGGTTAAGTCTTATTTCTCGCAAGTGCAACGACGATATATCATTCTCCAGCACCGAAAGGGTCAAGTACGCGACGAGCAAAGTAACGTTGTAACGCGATGTCTTGCAATGACCGATAACGATCCCACGTTACATCGTTACGGTTGGTCCAATTGCTGCGGTGAATAAAAAAAAAACTGTGGGAAACGAGCGAGGGGTGGGATTTCCTTTAGCATGCTAGAGGCGCACTCCGGCGCTCTTGATGGCCAGTAAAAAAGTGTAACCAGTGCGAATGGCGAACCCAAACGGGAAAAGTTGCTCGTAGAAAAGTTACGGAAGTTCCTTGGCCGCCTCCTCTGTCATACGCGGAATGCAAACGGGGGATGGCCGGTTCTTTCGGATTTCCCTCGCGCGACGACCAATGCCAATGTAGGTTCGCCTTTATGCCCGGCCATTCTCCTTTTACGAGCCATTTTATCCCCGTTTAACCCTTTGAGCTTCGAGGTACTTCGACCATTTCGTCCCAATTCGCGCTGTATCGTCTATTCGTGTATATATACGTATATCTGTGTACGTATGTGTACATACATATGTCTGCGTATATATAATATACTCGTATATCGTGTATATATATATCTTTTTATGTGTTCCTTGGTGCAATTTCGATTGGTCAGGCCTGGTTTAATAACTAGTCATCCTTGGACCTCGGTCCAGCGCGATTATTATGCTATGTTTAGACTAAAATCCGTTGGTTACGAGCAGCGCCCCCGGAGCTCCTCAACCTAAACAGTTTTGGAATATTGCTCGAGAGGATTCGCAGGTGGCGGCCAGGCTTCAAACTCGGATGCCCGTTTATCGCTTACGCGTAGCCCCTTTCGCCACTGAGGCTTTCTCCAAAACTTTCACGGCGTGTCTCCATTTGGTAACGACTTTTACAGCCGTACGGCCTAGCATTCGACGCTCCAAATGGCTTCTTCATTACCGCTAAATACGGGCCGCTCATAAAGTCACGAACGATACGAGAAGGACAATCGACTAATGAAACTGGCGGTCGGGTATATCTAGCTTTATAAACGTATTTAGTACGGTGTTTATCGATGCACATCAGACCCTAGACGTTTTCTTCGAAACGTAAATCCAAGATTAACCCTGATTCGGTCATGAATTATTTCCCCCTGAAAAAAATATCATGCCTTTGCTAATCATTTGTTTGAAATTAAATAATCATTTTTCAGGTGTATAAAATATGCCTAGAAAGGAGGGGGAGGGATTTTCAGGTGTATAAAATATGCCTAGAAAGGTGGGGAGGGATTTTCAGGTGTATAAAATATGCCTAGAAGGGACCGAAAGGGTTAAATCCATCGCGATTTGGAAGACGCTATTAGATCGAATCAAGTATCCGAACGCGAAATCTTTCAAAGTAGAATAACGAGCAAATAGCAACGTGCATAAGCGCAGACGGAAGCCGCGACTAGTGCATTTCGTACAATATTTCGTTAAATTAATGGAGGGTTTCCCACGGTCCGTGCTCGCGCATTCATCGTCCGTGCGGCATCCGGTACGACCACCGGGGCTTGCCCCTCGATTCCCCGTACGGCTTTAAAAGTAACCGACGTACTTACGGAAGTAAATAGAACCGGTGAAAATTCCTTTAGTACCGCTTTGTCCGTGGTCAGGGCGAAAGGACGATTGCGCTCGGTCGGGGATTAAGAAGTTAAAGTTTCTCGACTAACGCTCATACCTCCGGCGTCGTTTGGCCGAAGCGAGGAAGAAAGCGGGCCGCCTGGACATTCGGAAATTGGTTCCCAAGTAATTCGGAGTCTCCTGGAAGTTGCGCGTCCATGCAAAAGCTTTATCAATGTTTTCATTGCCTCTATCCCAGCCGCGGTCTTCGCGGCCGTTAATTTCGTCCAGCGGACGAGCCAGGGAAATTGTTCGTTCCTATCTCTATCTCTCTCTCTCTCTCTCGGCGTTTGCTCGGACCGCGGGAAATATTGAAGAGGTTCCGCTCTGTTTTTATCGCCGCGTAATTTTCAAAGCAGGCGATTTTTATACGCCGCGAGCTCTCGGTTCATCGGACATTTCATTATTCCCTTTAAATTTGGGATAACTCCAAAAATCGATTCTCGTTCCAAAATTCTATATCGAAAGCATTCTTATATTCTCATATGGATAAATGTGCGATCGAAGTGGAAAATATTTCGTCGATCTATATTCGATGTAAATTGATTTAGTAAAACTCCAACACGTCTTTATATAACTGTATATAACCGAGTAACGAATGAATCTGTAATCAAATCTAGTATTTCGTATATCCATCGAGGTTTACAAAGTCACCACCCTCCTCCTTACGACACGATCATAGATCCCTACGCGATAAAGCGGGGGAACAAGTCCTGGCGAGCGATTAGCAAATTTTTGTTCGAGGCAGGTCAGAGGTTGCGGGAGCCACGCGGATCGGTGGTCGGGGATGATTCACGAGCGGAGGCCAAGGCGTCCGTGGCATACTGATGCCCCGAAAATGGCCGTGGCGCCTTTCGCCGATTCCCCTGATGGCTTTAAAAGTAACCGGCCGGTGGCCACGAGCGGCGAACTTCCCGCCGACTCGTGAAAAACTTGCGGAAGGGTAGGCCAGAAAGGCAAACACCGAGGGACGAGGGCCGCCAGGTTTACATTCCGCCCACGGCGGAACGCAGAAGTCTACGAGATATACGCTCGCTTCTTCGTGTTCCTCCATTTTTCCAGACTTAATCCCCGGAGTAAGTTTGATCGCTCACAGTTCTCCTGGGTTTTTTTTTCTGCCTCATAATGCGCGGTGATGGGACTAACCGATGAGATTATCGATCAAAAGTACGAATCGTATTTGGGAGAGGAGCTGCCATGTTTAGGTTTCGTCCATGGAACAATGGTGAAGTCTATCCAAGGGGTACGCGTTGCTTCTGCGTGTTCCTCGATTTTTCCAAACCTATTCCCCCAAAGGAAGTTTGATCGGTTGCATCTTTCGTGGATTTTTTGTACGCTCACAAGTTTAACCAATCGTAGCCTGTCAAGTAATTATTACGTCTGGCGCTGGCGAAATTACGCTTTTGAATTCGATTTACGTAAAATTCTATAAGGTCAATGTTCTTCATTGACGATACGATCGAAACGTACGTTACAATCCTGATCAAATTACATCGTCGTTTAACGATCGATATGTCTGGTAGACACGTTTGGCGGGTAAAGGATTAAACGCGCGCAAGTCGTGGGCAAATTCGCGAGTCCCAAAAGTAAACCTTCCGGTGCCCTTGGAGACTGAAGGAAGGTGGAGAAGCCAGGAGGATAATTTGCATTCGGCGTTTTTCTCCAGAGCGTCGAATCACTTTGCTCGATGGAGAAGAATTTTTCGGGGGAGAATTCACCGTGCGAGTACCGAAACATCCGCGAAATGAGATAGTCGGAGCATCTCGACGAAGGGAGCATGACAAGTGGCACACGTATCTTTGCGCTTACGTCCTTTCATTTTTCAGCTCCCCGCACGTTCCTCGCTGGGCGAGAAATTCCGGTTGCCTTTCGACGACGCGACTCGTACGGACTATTAAGACGATCGCATTTATTTTCACGATGACGCGATATGACGTAAAAATCGATCTACATCGACGTGGATGCTGGAACATTCGTGATACACGACTAGTAAAGTATGATATTCTAAACTTCTAAAAAAAATAATGCGTTTAATTAAAACTTGGATATCGCGATCAGTTAATTTTTTTGTGTTTTCTTTTACAATGCGATCGAACTTTTACCATTCGCGAACGTGTTAATAAAGTTTTAATTCGCCCAGATTAATTCCGCGGTGACGTGTTGTAACGATACGCGGTGTAACAATGCGTTTTAAATACGACAGTTTTTAATAAAGCGTCAGTTTCGCGAGGAGCGTGACGATGGAAGGAACTCGCTTTAATTGACAATTAACATTTATTCGACAATTATATAACTTTTTACGTTTGCCTTCCACTCGTTCCTAAAACCCATAACGATCGATAAACCGTAATTACTTTCCAAACGCGAATTCATAAGGCCGTCTAACTATTTTTGAGTAAAATAAAAATAACTCCGCAATTTGAAGAAAATATCGAGAGAATCCATAGTCTGAGAATTTTGACGGTCTTCGGAGAATATCCGTTTACCAACCTTTTTATGGAAAGTAGAACGATAAAATTAGAGAATTTGGATCGTTCCATTATCGCATGCTGAAATTGAACGCTCGAGTAGAATTGCTTCTCGGAGTCTCGTTAATTCCATCGACCCTGTTAATTCTTAGTATAAGCTGCTCGTAGTGGCAGCAGGTAAATTCGTATATTTTACGGATTACCTATAATCGGACAAAGATATATCCGCGTATATAATATTGGCAATCTTCTTCCGTACGTCGTACAGTTATATCCAACGAATAAACGTTTAAATAATTCTCCGTTGCTTGTTCAGTATGCCGTTACGATCGAAACCTCCCCGCAAAAATATAATTCAAACGTTCAAATTCAAAGAATCCGAAACAGAGAGAATTTAACCGCCCGCCCCCTCTCAGCAGCCACGAAACCTCAAAATTCAACGATCAAGCGAAATTTTCGCTTTTTCGGCTCCTCGTTGATCTCATCAAATTCCGTTTTAAACTCCCACGCGAAACCACCCGGTATAAATTGTTTCACGGTTCGCTCGCCGGTCGAATTATCCGATTTCAAGAATAAAATCCTTTAATTAATTCCATCACGAATGAAGCACGCTTACGGATTACGCATTTGGAAGTTTAAGACAGAGAAATAACTTCGCTAAAGAGTACGTCGAGTGCCACGAGAATGGAATATCCGCTTCCTCCTTCGCGAAATTAGCAAAACCGCAAAAAAAAAAATATAAAAATGACAAGCAGGTCGTAAAAGAGCCGAGGTGTGGAATAGCAAGGTTCGAAGCTTATATATATTATCCGCTGCTTAGATCCCAATTGCTGCCGCATTCTCCGGCTTTGGATAATGGGAGCAAAAATGGTGCAGTGGATGGAAGCTCGCGCTTCCAGGGGAAAAACGCACGGTTTTAATGGATAATTTCCCAGGTGGCACGTATGTAGTAACTTCGATCGTTCCAAATCCGCCTTAACAAAGCTCGAACTTGGGCCAATGACCCGAGCCAAGTATTAAGCGAGAAAAGAGCAAAGAAAACGACGAAGTAAATCTGCGACTTACAAGGAACGCGTAATAACACCGATGCATGCTCGAGAATTCTCGAATGACAAAGCGGGTTTATAGTCTTAGTTTAGAGTCGAGCAAGCGGCAATCCTTTGGAGAAGAGAGAATCCTTTATTGCACGACGTTTCGCGTCTTTAGCGGAGGAGGTCCTTTTCGAGTATAAAAAAGCCGCGATAAAAGCAAATATCCACTAAATTACAAGAAACGCGTAGCTAGGAAGGAAAAATGTTTCAGCACCGCTTCACTATCTTCGCAATGTCCTCCCTTCTACTCAGCTCTTCGCCTCCTCTACGCCATAATCCCGTACTTAGGCGAATATTCCAACTTTCCTCCGACACCTCGGCGAAAGGAATCCCAGATACGCGGATATTTGTACATTCTCTATCAGCGGGCACTTCGAACTCGAAATTAGACGGTCGAATCGCATTACCCCCTCCCCCTCCCTTTTCGAATTCCCGTTAATCCCGTTAATTCCCGGTTTAAACTTCCCCGTGGCAACGGCCAGAGCCGAACACGAACGTTTCACGATCCGCCCGCGGCCGGGCAGAAGTTTATCCGCAAACATAAAACTGGCCGTTAATCCGCAATGAGAAAACTACGAAGGGTGGTACGTATAATTACGGTGAGTGGAGATCGGCCCTTCTCTGTCCCGCGGATGGCCGGGGGAGAGAGCGCCGAGGGCCAGAAAATTCATTGCGCAAATCAGTTCCGTCCTTCTCCCCGGAATGCTGGCTCCTTTAGCCGCTGGCAGATTTTTCTGGGCATCGTCCACCTTCGATCGATGACCGCCTTCTTGCGCGATGGCAAAAGAGTCGAGGCTCGTAAGCGATGTACCGTAGCGCTTTCCTCTTCTTAGAGTAATGTCCTTGTTTTTGCCGTTTAATCAGGATAGCTGAGTGTAATAGGGAGATCATGGTAAATTAAACGTGCGATCAAGACCCCGAAGGAGCGCATCGAAGCATCCTTCGCGGATGTACAGAGGCTCTTGTTTCGACGATGCACTCGAGGATTAAATACTTTTTCCTGCTTTATTAACGATTACTCGGACTTTCCGCGGGGGCCTTTGTGCGCTCTCCTCCTCCTCGATGGCGGAGGACAAAGAGAGGCTTTCTGAAGGCCGGATAAGGCGACACCTTTCTTCGGCTGGGGAATGCGTTGGACGAAGGTACTCGAGAGCTCCGCCAAGCCGATTTGAGAATATGAAAATCCAGGTGGAGGGAAGGGACGGGCCTTGAGTGGAGGAGCTTTACGATGCAGCGGGATATCACGAGATTTGGGTCTCCTTCGAAAAATAAACTATGCGGTGGTTTACGAAAATTCGTGATCGTACATCAATCTTGTTATTAAATCGAAGTAAAGTTCTATCCACATCCAAAATGGACGTATTCGTGATTAACCTTTTTAAATATAGTGGAACAGATTTTTTTTCGATTTTAATAATATCTACAGCGTGTAGTCCATATCATCGAAACGACTATGGAACGTTGACAGCTCCTTCGCACTTGCCAATGTTACGTATCGCGCAGGGCTGCATCTTCCTTTTCGTCGCGCGTATTCCTCGAAGCCCTTTCTCGCGCCTTTGTCGATGTTTCTTCTCGCGATATTCTATGGAAAATAACTCACCGGTAGCGTCTTACTTCGGCGCTATTGTGGATACGGAGCCGCCTTACATCACGAGGCGCGCCAGGAGCGACGATCTCGACGATCCTCTCGACGATCTTTTCAATCGAGCGTTTTCCAGCGTCTTCGGCGTTTGCTTTGCTTCGCTCTGGAAGACACAGAACGCTTCGTTCGGCCCGTTACTTTATTTAGGTCGACCGACAACGACGAGGCGTGCAAATATGCTTTGTGGACCGAAGGACAAATGACGGTTGTATTCACAAAGGCGACACCGCGAACCGATTCCCTCGGCTAACATCGCCGATACAGGATGGGATTGATCGTACGTACGGAAGTCTGCCAGCGTCCATCCGCTCGACGATCGATCCCCTTTATCTTTATCCGCTGCTCGATGATATTAACTCTCGCATCGCTCGTTTCGAAGAAAACGTTGTACGTGGGCTAATTATCTGAAAGGTCGAAGCTCGTTCTATGAAAGGAAGGGATATTCTTTGTAAGGTTTTCTTGCGATACTTGCCGAGTATTTGGAACGTGGTGATTTTTATTCGAGGATTGCAGTTTATTCCTCTTTCTGTTATTATATATATCTAGGCTGAATTTATCACATTGAAAAGTGATTGTTTTTTTTTTTAACATTAATGTTCGAGTTTTATAATACGATTTGGAGTGGACGAGTGTTGCTTCGCTCTACGCGCGTTCATGTTTTTGTGACATTTTTGTGGTTCTAGAATCATGTTGTCGTTTTATTGATTTGTTTTCTTCATTTTTGACATTAGATCGGAGTACTTTTGATCTAATGTGAATTTTTTGAAGGACGATATATTGTGCGCAGCGTTGCCGAAGGTTTTCTTATATCGTTTCAAAGACATCCCGTAGAATATCCCGAGACGCGGCACCTGCGTAAGGGGCGATCTTTTCTGGGGAGCTCTGAAAAGCGGTAATTAGGCTTTCGAAAGGTCCGGACGAAATCGTGGCACTGGCCAATACGTGATTTCAGCCCCGAGGGAGTCCGGCTTTCATCTGCGGTTAACCCACGTTAAAGCGTTTCGCGTATATTCGTGGTATCGATCGACGCATAGGCGTCGCTTCGTGATGCTCCATCTCACTGGCGACGCGTCGCTCGCTCCCTAATCTTCCCTCTTTCTTGTCCAAATATATTTTCAGAGATGTTGGTTTACAATTATTTTTTAAAGATCATATCAGAATTACGATATATGTGTGATAAGTGAACTGGAAAATACGATGTCTAGAAAAGGGTGCTTTTTGAAAATGATCTTATATACGTTATTCGGTCTCTTACTTTTTCTTTAGGTATTTTGCAAACTGCGAACAGAGTTTTAGGTCGATAAGAAAGTTACCTTTAGTTGCTCGATTGGTCTAGTTTTTTTCCAAAGTGTAATACGAGGACACGAAATGCTGATTAAACAAACGAGGCATAAATTGTTGTTTGGGAAAGACTACGAAGAACGAATATCGCGTGAAAAATTATTCAGAGGTAATATATGGAGTTCGAACCTTGGATTCTCCACGTCAAAGTTCGACCTTTTATTCGCTGCACCGCCGTGGCTCTACTTCCCACTCGTACTTCGCTTTCTGATTCAGGTTATTTATCCTATATGTATCAAATGGAAAAGTTCCGTTACTATACGCAAAATCCGAACCTGCCTGCGTTACGTAAAAATTCTATTTCTATTTACTACACGAATGCAATATCTCCTCTTTTCTTCGAATATTTTAAAACACGTTATCAACGCGATTAAATTAATCGATGCATAACTCGATTAAAGATTTTTGCCATAACGTTTAACGAATAAATCGATCATCGATACATTTGCCATTACATTCGATGGCATTCCTAAGCCTTTCGAGTAAGATATCGCATCGAATTGCACCGCGCGTATTATAAAAACGAAGTGAAATCTCGCGAAGAAAAGGGTCAAGGCATTTGTGCGCATCCAGTACTTGGCAGTCCTCGGCCATAAGCGAGGTTCGTACCAACAAAGTCGACCCTCCGTTTCCGGTACCATCCAATGCACAAAAGCCGTAAAGCACGTTGTCCGGTTATTTTGGTCAATCCTCGAAGGGTAGACCGCCCGGAAAATATTCGCATCGATCTACCAACCGACTTGCCTCCTCATTTCTGTCGTTTTCTCGTCTCCGCGTACTCTGCATCACGAACACACACGTTTTCTTATAAACACGAGAATTTCTTGCGCGGGAAACTCTTAGTTGATTTATCCCTAATAACAAGGAATTACTTAGTTAAGATAAAATTAGCTCACCTCCGTAAGCTGACCCAGCATTTTTCAAGGTATTGTTAAATTTTCGAGAAATAGGAAAATTACATCCTAAACTACTAGTCCATCATTAAACAGGATTCTTTTTAGTCTGTTTAATTTATTCATAATTTTCGTTTAACGTAATCTTCCAATATCACAGTATTGCGAGCTCGATCGAAACGTCACGGTCTTTGTAGGACAGCATCGACTCCTCCCGTCAGAATCACATGAACCAGGCTGTACATCTACACCGAAAAGGAGCGATCAATTCGTTCTTCAGCTCTCTTTATCTCGTTTTCTCGTCTCTTTACCCCGTTGTCCCGTCTATTTCCCCCGCTCGCCCCCCAGATATCCGCCAGCAGACGCGATAGCGGATACTCACGGTATGAGCCTTCTCAAAGTGCTCTTTCGAGCCGCGCACAAGGGGCCAGGTCAACCGCATCGCTCTTCGGCCCGACAAAAGGACGCAAAACGGATCGTCCAACCGGCCGGAGTATAAATACAGGCACGTCGAACCCCTCGACGTTTTTCGGCATCATAAATAAATTCGAAGCTCATCGTACGTTGCTCGCGGTCCTAATGGTGTCGCTAAGATGAGATCGCCGGTCTAAAGGTTCATCGAGGCACGTTAAATAATTGACTCGACTGGCGAGTAATTTGGTAATTTCCCGTGTATGGTCAATTAACTTTAGTCGAGCATTTTAGAAAGAGGAGTATCGACACGAAGTGAGTCGGTGAATTACTCGATCAAATAACTCGAAATATACGACTCGATCCTTCATATACCTTTCTTTAAGTCAACAACTAAGTTCAAAGGGTAAGAGTTGAGAAACTGTGGAACGCAGCGCTTGCATGTATGACCGATAAGTAGTAACGAAGCCTAGTGGAAAAGGAATCATAGAGGCGCTAGTGAAGTACCGAAAGCGCAGTCAGAAGAGTCAAGATCGTAAGGACAGTAAGATTTGGTACGCGACAGTGACCGGTCGAAAACACAAAATGAAAGAAAACGTACAACTTTTTAATGCGTCTAAGATTCAATTTTACTAACAAAACTATCGAGAAAAGCAGATCGTTTCTGAGGCCCAGCATAGATGAACGATCGAAACAGAGAGATATACAGATAGACAGATAGAGAGAGAGAGAATGAGATGAGGGGTGAGAAAAGGGGGAGTTTCGCGGGTGGAATTTGCCCCAGAAGCCGAGTATCCGACAGACGCAAGGGAAGCCAGCGATGAGAACCGCAAGCGATCCCACTGCAAGCCGGTAAACCAGACACAACGTCCAGTGGCTACTCCGGGGTAACCATCGAGGCCGGATTACCATGCCTACGAACCTGGTCAGAGAGGGAGACGCGTCCTCCTTCCTCCTGAACAAGTCTTACACGAGTATACACCGAGGCTTGGTCGAGATAAGAAATCCTGACTCGATGCTGTCATTTGGTAAAATAGGGAAAAGTGACGTGAAACCTTTAAGAAATCCTCCACGTTCGTGCGCATGCGCAAAGGACCGATACAATGGCGGATTTTTTTTTAATTCGTTAAGTCATTTGGCTAAGATCTACCATTTAAGGTTAATTTCGAACTACAAGAGCTACGGTATACATATAACATGGAAAATCTAGAGGTGATGGGCGAAATACAAATCCCAGGCAGTATTATTGTAATATAAGAAGTATATAGTGGTTTTGATTCACGTTGTTTTCTTGTTTCCTTATTGCCGCCTGGAGAAAGAATTCTAACCTAAATCCACTTCCGCGATGAACAACTGTTATCAGAGTAGCATGTTGGAAACGTAAATAAAGATCCGCAGGGGCTCGTTTCATCTTGCGTTACTGTAACGAGAATTAGTGTGGTGTTCTAATAATATACGTACCGGGCGTACAATAACGTGGCCCAAATTGGCATTTAGACTCTCCAGTGTAATCGGTAGACGGTCTGCAGCATGTTTATCACATTTTGCGGCGTTTCGACATGCATTGTCCGAGCATCGAGAAGTGGTTATACTTCATTTTTGAACACGAGTGTAAGTGGAAAGTGGAGAGTAATCGATGTCTTCGCTGGAAAGCAAGATATTGCTAATCGTCGATGCTTTACGTGTTTTCGGATGATCAAACCAATTAACGAACCTCCCGATCGTTAAAAATATCAAATTTTCCTTCTCCTAATCGGTATCCCTGCACACTTCTGTGAATCTGTGGGAATAGATTTTCGCCCACTTTTACACGCTGGATATCACCGCATCCTTATCGGTCCCAGCGCTGCGACGAACCTGCGTATTTTCCAGGTTTTCGAGAGCGCCTTGAAAACCGAAGGTACTTGCGCCAACCATCGAAAGTTCAGTTTCCTTACCAGACGTCGATATAAGTTAACCGTGCGAAATAATGCAAACGTCCAAACCTACGATTATTATCAGCGATTTCATCGTTTCTGAATTGTTTTCCCATCTATAACGCCCGCTTCTTCTTCGACAACGTGTTCAATAAAATTTCAATCTACCGTCTCTTCGACAATGCGTCGAGTAAAATCTCGCGTATTCTCCCTTTAGCGAGGTATTTAATAAAACTCCCATACACTCCCGATTCAGGGACGCGTTTAACAAAGCCTAGAGCTTCGAATTAATATCGCAGATTCGTTAATCGAAATCCGTGACATTTTATCACGGACCAAGGTGGAAGGCCTGCCCGATTGAGCGTCGGTCGGGTCAAAATCCTTTGGCCGGGCATCGACGTCACGTCGAGCTCTAATTACACGGCGAAATAGCCCGTGCCGGCTTTAAATGAACACGAGTGATTTTCTGCCTTTCAGAACCACAGACCGAAATCCTGGGAGCGCCGGATCTGTACATCAACCGGGGCAGCACGATCAATCTGACGTGCGTGGTACTCCAGAGTCCGGAGCCGCCGGCTTACATATTTTGGAATCACAACGACGCCGTGAGTTATCTTTTGCGATCGCATAATAATCCTTAGAACACGGAATGATCATTGTGAAATGAGAAAAATGTATTGCCAACCAAAAGTCCCTTCGTATATTTTTATCAATTTGGACACCAAAGGCTCTACCGTACTTTCCAACGTAGTTCTCAGTAGAGGTAGAGGGTAGTGGTAAAACGAGTGAAATCAATTTTGACGGCTTCTTTGACGTTCTTTGTTTTTCCTTCTTCGCAAAGAGGGATCAAGGCGTTAAAGAAAGATGCGGCACGTTTTGTATTTCGAGGTGATTCGCCGTATGTATTTCGAGCGATTTTTTTCGCTCGAGCCGAGAGATTCCTCACGTTGCACTTTTTTTCCTTTGCAATCCCCTCTTCCTCCTCCTCCTGCTCCTCCCCCTCCGCCCCCACCCCGCCCTTTTGCCCCTCCCCCTTCGATAATAAGGGTCGGCGCGAGAAATTTATGGGCGACACGATATGCAAATAACGCGCGGTGCTCGCGATGTTACGCGATTAATGAAAGTTTAATTTATGACTGACACCGGCCGCACCGGTGTCGACTTTGCGCTAAGATAATTAATGACGATAGTAATTCCTGGGAGAAACGACCCGCTTCCTGATATCTTACCGCCGACGTCCTGTGTGCGCCCACTAAGTTCTGGCTCTCCGCCCGGGAAACTACCTACGGCCGATCAAATTTTACCCTCCGCCCTGCTCTCTTTATTTTAACCGGAAATTACACGCGTACCTGCCTTTCCTCCTCTTCGGCGATCCATCGCTCGTTTTTTCATTTCCCCCGGTTTTTGGCCTTGCGCACATATTTGCGATATGGGGCTGATTGAATCGTTTCCTGGGCGACGGGAATTCACGGCGTGCGCTGGGCGATAAGGACGCAGGAGACGCGATAAAAAGCCACGCTGACGTATTGAAATTTTTATTCGTCGATAGAGATATCGATAAATATACCGCTGTGTCTGTATTACGGTATTACGATTATTATATTATTACTCGTCGAAGGACAATAGCCATCGAGGCGTTTCCATTTAATTTTTCTGATATTTACAGAAGAGCTTTTATAACGCGCCGAAACTAAATGCTGTGTATAAGATTGAGAGTAAAACCGAGATCAGCTCGAAATTGCTGGGAATCGGTGTTGGGCGGAAGAATTGCAGGGCGAAGGCTTAATTGGTCGGTGGTGGTCGGCGACTCCAGTCGACGCACGTGCCCAAAGGGTCGAGGCGACGGGGGAGAGGGCGAGTCGGCGAAGGGACGTGCCAAGGTACAAAGCCGGCGCTTCGTCAGGAAGACTCGAGGAAGTCGAACGGAGAGGGTTAAAGCCATGATTCCTAACTGTTCTTAACTACCCCCTGTCATACAAGAATCTTGAACGGGCTGAAACGCTTCCGGCCTGGATAATTAAGCGAGCATTTGCATCCCTCGAAGGTAGCCGCCTCGCGAAAGTCGAGTTTCTCGGCGCAATTTTCCTCGGCCCTTTCGGCCCCTGCTTCCTTCTCGCGATGCAGGAAACGCCCCAGAAGCGCCGTTTACCTTCGCGATTTTTATCACCGACTGTCCATTCGCTCCTTTAAATCGGCGGTTCTTAACCTTTTTAGGGGTCAGTGCCCCCTTGAATCGGAAAATAAACTCCTGCACCTCCCTAAAAAATTCTATGTATATTTTTTGTTTCAGAAAAAACATTTATTGCATAAACAAATGCCGCGTTTATTTACAATA
>JBCFXI010002007.1:0-32798 GCA_038496175.1 Ampulex compressa | reverse complement strand
TATATATATCACATACGCATCTGTACACACGCGGAACTCTAAGCATGATTACACATTGAGCGGCTGAGCGTGTGCGCAGTACACGTAGACAAGGGGGTGAACTACGGCATACTTGGCCCGACTAACGAGCATCCAGATAAAACACCGAAAACGTCGTCGGGATTAATTAAATAATTAAAGCTGGTAATTATCTCGAGTCACCCATCTGCCGGCGCGGTCGCACGTGAAATCGTTATGCTGGCAAAACGTGTATTTCATACAGAGATTACGCCTGGAGTAAAATTCTCTGGGACGAATTTTTTCCCTGCAAAGTTTCTGTGTTTATATATTTATATCCAAATAAATCGTCAAACCGATCGGCGATAATGGGGATTAATAAACGCGAGAACGCGGTGGCCGATCAATTTGAGTTGGTCGTTATACTTTTCTTTCCGGATATACTTCAAATATAATTTATGCCGACAATGATAATTTTATATACGGAATTTGTATATAATATGTAAAATGTTTAGTATGTATAGACATATATTTAGTATTACGATGCCAAGTATGTGTCATAGTTTATTATATATTTATGTACTACATGGGATATCTTTAGTATTCTTCAAGATGTGAATAGAGAAAATTAATCGAAGGTGATGAGTGAACAGGTGATATTAGAAAAAGCCTTAGAAAACAATCAGACACTGCGGTAACTGGACCGGGAATTGAACTGCAGTGTCTGGGTACCTTAGAGGTAGAGCAGTCCGGCAAACGAAAGTTTGATTCCCCTTATCCCAATGTCCGATTTTTTTCTAAGGCTTTTTCTAAAATCACTGGTTCACTCACCACCTTCAATTTATTATTTTTTATACTTATTTAACTTTCAATTTTTAATTATATCATTTATCCTTTAATTTTTAAGTGAGGCATAAGTGGTCAAAATTATTGCTTTCACACGACAATTACTCGAATAAGACCAGATGGAGAATTAAAAATTATACGTGTGCGAATAGGCCGCTCGGTAAGACCATAACTAATAAATCTATTGTTAGAAATTTCTGAGCGAGAGGAAGTTAAGTGTTTATGAGTAAATATAGTGATTTTAAACTTAAAGAATTCAACTAATCAAACAGTATTTCGAACTCCTACATCACATTTTGTATTAAAGATTACAAGTTTTCATATGATATGGATGATGAACAATCTTCGTGCAGCCATTGCTTTCCCAAAAGTAATGTCATTATCTGTCATTATCATAATGCCTAAAATCTAACTATCTGTCAATGCACGGCCCGTTATCTTTATGACTGGTTCAAATAGTTTTTTATTTATGGTGTTCAGTAAGATTGACGCTTTAAATAAAGCGGCAGATGGCGAATAACCTATCAGGCATCAAATTTCTTGTTTGTAGCACCAAATGATAAATCAAGGAATACAGTCATGTTACTTCTAGTTACATCAAGCTCAAAATTATTCAATAAAGGTCGAATAGCAAATGATGAGTTACTGCAGCAGTGGCTGACAATGTGTTAATGGAAGAACTTGTGGGCCAGAAGTAAATATTCGAATTTTACCTGGAGAAAAATAATATTCTTCAATTACTTCAAAGCTTAAATTAAGCAAATATATCAATACACATATCCACAGAAACAATTCCAGCAATTATGCTCAGTATTTCCATTTTTATCTGTCACTATTCGTTAATGAGTAAAAAAATGTTCTGGAACTTTAATATATGTTCACTAATTTCTGCATTTCTCTGTCGTGCATAGTAAATTGGAAGGTAATTAAAAATAAAACAAATTATTATAATATTCTCTCTCCTCTTTTTAAAAGGAGAAGAACGGTGTCAATAGCATGTGCCGAAAATCAAAAACGTACTTTTTTTATTTACGAAGAAAATAAAAAGATTATACTCAAGACTCAAGCATCATAAACCTCTTATTTTTTCGTACAACTTTTCCATATGAATTACTTAACAACGTTAAAAAAAAGTCAACTGCTACCATACAATCTACTATATAGAGAGAAATTTACAAATTTCGGATGCATACGGTTCTTTTCAAAAACAGTTGTTCCAAACCAATTTAAAGTTACATTTAAATAAGTTAGTAATTCTGACATTATTTAATATTTAAATATTTAATCTATTTATCCTTGAAAATAAGAAATATTTAAATTAACACAGTTCATACGGGTTTATTTCACCGCGAATTTATACGCGTTGCAGGTGTTTTTGCGTAATTTTTCTGACAGTTTGGTTACTTCATTTTTGTCAACAAAACTTTTTTTTATCTTACACTTAACGATTTGTACATTCTGAAGCTATTAACCTGAGTAATTCGACAAACTAAACTTCTAGGAAGAAATAATGCAAACCGTTGCCTAGCAATACAAATACCATGGATACTTACAACGCCCATCGTATTTACACGATACCTGCTTTCCAGCACAAATCTACTAAATACGTACTTGTACGTGACCCGCGCTCCAGTGACACTCTGCAAGAAACGTAAAAGTACGCTTCCAGCATGCAATGTATTAAAAAGAAAAACAATAATTTTGCTTTAATTCCTTCTAAACAAATATAAAACATCATTGTAATGAGCAACCACCGAGAGCTCGTAGCTTATTCAATAACAATTTTCTCCGCCCAGAGTCAAAACTTTTACAACCGTGCCTTCTCCCGATCGAAGTATCCAAAAGGCGCGCTCCCCCTATTCCCTTATTTACAATTACGCAAATGGAGTGTACAATCAAAACCGATAATAACCTTGTTAACGTCCGCCTTAATCCTCCGGTTCTTTCTGCACCGGCGCCTTTTTCACTTGTCGACCCCCTTACGCAGGGGGAATACCGAGGATTCCGTTCCTAGTTAACGTTCGATAGAATTGATACGTCGTCCAGGAATGAGGATACGAAGAAAGAGGGGCCGCGATACGGGAATGTGCGTGGACGATCGCCCACCACGTACACACGCCCCTGGCAGGTTCTCCCCGCTCGTTCCCACGGGACGTGGCGGTGGTTGGGTTTCCCCCAGGGAAACGAGAATTCCCTCCGTGTGTGTACAGTCACTCCAATCACGAGCCATGCATCAGTTTGCGCCACCGACGAAAGTATGGGAGGAAAGACGTGGCCAGGGAAAAATGTCCCGATTGTGGAAGACCCGAGGGAGCGAAAGAAGGATACACGCGTTACTGCTAAATGATAGATCGCGATGTGCGAAGCTCACGGCGGAACCGCGTTTAAAACGCGGCACTGTGCCAAAGGAAAATAATCCGTCTCTTCGAAAGGTGCCTCTCATTATTTCGTGGGTTGGCTAGGACTCAGGATGCGTGGAGCTAGTGATATATCTAACGTTCCAAAAACTTGACGAAAAGAGTTTGGACGTGGATTTTATATGTTCGTATATTTATTGGGGTGTCCTATAAGTTTCTTGCGCGCCTTGCTATGAACGACTCTAACTGGCTATGTTAACATAACACGCAGGCTTATATGTTAGCCGTGCATGGCGTCGATTTCAGTTGTCCCAGAGCATTTTTAAAGTACGTTTTATTGGAGAAAAAATTTCATTAAAAATTTTGTTCTACACTGTTTAATATGGATAGCCAAAAAACACGTTTGCGGCATGTTATGGTTTATTGCTTTAAAAAAGGTAATAGTGCAGAGGACACTGTAGACGAGATTTTCACCGTTTACGCTAGTGGTACGACGACTATTAGAGCCATCCGCGGTTGACTTAAGAGATTTAGAGCTGACAATTTTGTCTTGAAAGATGAAGACCGCAGCAGCCGCCGAGCAACGACGGATACGAACCTTATCGAGGCTATGTGCGCTGGAAATCCGCGATATAGCATGCGCGAGATAGTGGATGCCACTAACGTGCCCAGGACAACGGTACATAAGCATTTAATCAAGATGGGTTATGCGAATCGATGTGAAGTTTGGGTTCCACAACTATTGACGGAGACCAGCCTCATGAACCGCATCTGTACGTGCGATTTGCTTCTTCAGCGACAGGAAAGAGATCCCTTCTTAAAGAGGCTGGAAACTGGAGACGAGACTTGGTTTTTATACCAAAATATACATCGAAAACGCACTTGGTCTAAGGACAATGAACCTGTAACTGTCGCGAAGCTTGGACTTCACCCGAAGAAAGTTCTTTCGTGCATTTGGTGAGACTGGAAAAATATAGTGTACTACGAGCTGCTTCCTCAAGGTGAAAGGATCAATTCTGACAAATATTGTAATGAACTTCATCAATTGAGTAAATGCACATGCAAATAAAAACGCACCTTGATGAATATTTTACAAGTAAACCTCAAGAATTTTGGAAAGAGGGAATAATGAGGATTCCTGAGAGACGAAAAAAGGTATTAAGTTCATATATAACAGAATAAATCAACCTTAAGCAACAAATATCGTGTATTCATTTCGTATAAAAAGAAAAGGAAGAAACTTACGGGACACCCTAATAGGTTGTGTGTGCGTGTACGCACATGTGCTTGCGTTGTGTGCGCGTGTGAGGGTAAGTGCATTATGAAAATGCATGTGCTAACGATAAGTCGAAGTGAGGAAAGTATCTAGATGGTGACGAAAGACGTATGGTGGGGTGAAGTGATTCTGGAAAAACCCCTAGCGATAAAGGGCACAAAAGAGTGGCAGAAAAGGGGAAGGGAATCGTGTGACGATAAAGACACTCGAAGAGCAACGAGCAAAAGAACCACATAAATCGCGAATTTTATGTATACCTATTGTACGAAAATATATTTAGTTGATTATTTTTTTTAATCTTACGAAAGCATCCCCTTTACTTATTCGCCCGAGACCCATCTCTACATTTTAAGGAAGATAGTCTCTGCAAATGTGCGCTGAGATTATTCCATGTACTCAGTTTACTTTTTTTTTTCTAGAGAGAAAGAAAGAAATGTTTACGTTTTGTCTACAATAGGTACCTATGAATTTGACGAATAAAATTATCGACTTAAAGAACAACTTACTCAAATTTCCTTATAACTTATTTCAATTTTACATTAGCTTAATATATTGCGGCTTTAGTTTTTATACTTGCACCTTTAGTTTAACCCTTGCTTTTTTATTACACAAGGTAGATATATATTTTCAAAATGTAGCAAAACTTTCAACAAAGTCTAAAGAAGAATTTCAAGTGATTCAAATGATTCTTTTTTTTCTGCACCTTATTAATATTCGTTCTTTCTAGTAACTTTTTTTATTTTACATGGAGTGCCTTATCATTTCGTTCTCGTTCATACTGTTTTGCTAGATATACTCAATCTATTCTTCCTTTTGTTTCTTTCAGTGACATAAGTCCATCTCATTTTCATTACATTACTATATAATATTCCTCACGCAAAAACGTAATTTAGTTTAAAAACGAAACATAAGAAAAATGTAAACAAGATTCAATAATGTTTAATAAGATATAACAACGATTCAGTACTGTTAAATGACGCGCTACTAAAAGCAAATAATCGAAATGAACCAAAAAAAGCCAGTTTCTCAAAGGAACCAGAACAAATAAAATAATAATAAGAAACGTATTAGAAATATAATAAATTGACTTTTATTATTTTATTATACGTGCAAACGTTATACCGATGCATAGTAGTAGACTGATTCGATTATTATAAAGATTTGGCAGGTATTAAAAGAGAAGGAACCGACCCGATCGATGACGCACTTCATCAGTAAAATTGAAAAAAGAGAGATGGACGGTGGAAAAAAGGTCTCGATTATAAAACTCTCAGGGGGTGTAAAGAAGGGTACTTTCGTCCCTACATCCCTTATACTAAGTGATAGATCACGGCCACCAATACGGCATCCCCTCGGAGGGTCTGTAAAAAACTCCGCAAAAGAGAACTTTTACCGTCCCCGGGGAACGTCCATATTGATATATATTTCTCCGGATACCTGCAGCACGTAGTAATACATTAGTAGTCACAGCATGATCAATTAGGTGAAGTTACGTTTACGGATGTAGTATCGGTTTGCATTTCAGGAAATACATGTTGAATTTACCTTAGAAACTGTATCAGTTACAAAATACGGCCCATAGTGAAGAGACGAAAAGAGAAACTCTATGAAATGTACTAGTTAAAATAAGATACTTATGCTAAGCAAAGTTCGTAGATTGTAGAAAACGATTTCTAAGAAAAGATTTATTAAAATATATATAGCTTTATTACACCAAATATTATTACTTTATTATGTTCGTAGATATTTGGCAGAATAGGAAAATGATGGATTAAGTTGTGATGTTCCACCTATTTGCATAATTTTGCAAGAGCAAAGGATAGTTTGATATTATAAAAAAATTCAAATATAAAAAGTTGTATTTTCACCAAATGTGGCTTTCATCTTTAACAATTTGGTTCATTTATGCGGTATTTTCGGTCTATTACTTAATGAAAGGATGTGTACAAATATTTTGTTTAGTACGCGGAATAAAACGACAAAATATTGTACAATACCATACTGGAGAGTAAATTCTTTTTTTGACCTTTTAATTTTTGCAGACAGGCCTTTCTTGTCCTTAAACAAAAGCCGCGAACACGTTATACTTTACAATTTAGCACGTTACGTTTACTAAATTATCCTGCCATTCGTTTAAAATGGATTAATTACTGTATATATGCATTTACTGAAAATATTGCAATATTAACCCACTTAAAAAATCCCGTTCAAATTTGAATAAGAGTAAATTGATAATAACGATTTAACAATTATGCTATGAACCGAATAGACTTTAAACACGATGATAATAAATGGTTAATTTATAGTATGTAAATAAAGTGCATCTTTTATCACACAAAACATTAATTTCTAGAAACCAACTTAAAATTCATAAACAACGTAAAATACTATAACCTGAAAAGTATTAGTCTGTAACATGCATAAAATACCTCAATTGTAATGACGTTAAACTAGCTTCAACTCTGCGAAGTAATCTATATACATCACGATTTATATAATTGATGTCCATTATTATTCGAGTATTGTTCACGTATTTAACTTTGGCGTAGGTTAAGACAGTTTGACACTTGTACACTGGCTAATTTTGAAATTTCCACTTTAAATCGTTATTTAATTCACTAGCAACCCAATTCTCTTTCTCCCTATTTATTGCGATCGGGAGCAAATCAAAGTTTGACGTGGATTCGTATGGGACACGTTAATTCGTTGTGTTTAATCAATCATAAAAATGCATAAATTAGTTTCCCGATATCAGTACGGATGTAATTTAATTTATAATGATAATATTAACGACTACTTTTTCACGAAAGGTCGCTATTACGCGATTATCGTAATAATGATGTAGGGTCTCCTGTTTCTGTAGACATACCCTCGTGCCTTTCTACTTTATTTTCTCGATCGCCAATCCAGCCAAAGGATTAGATTTCAGTAGCTAATTAATAGAACGATAATGTTTGCTGATTCATTGTCCTTAATTCGCTGTACACAATTAATTTATCAATGATTGATATGAATGACAATTAAATTGGTGTATTAGGATTTGTAGTTTGGACTCATCATATACTTACCGTAGGATTAGATGTTGATACTCGTGCACTTAAAAACAGTTTGTTTCGTACGTATATGGGAAAACGTAATTTATCGGAATAAATATAAAAGAAAACGAAGGTATCACTTTCTTCGCTAAAACATACCTAGCTGCGTTTTCTCCTTTTATTTCAAAGTGTTAACAGCCCAAAGAGAGAAATATACGTTTTACAATAGTTCTATATGGATGTAACGTTGTACAATTAACCCATTATATGCCAAAGCCAAGTGCAAACCAAAAAAATGCACTGATTAATTTATTTCCTACAGTAAGCTAATTAGAGAAAAAATAGTTTTATCCAGTGGGTAACTTTCATAACAGTCAGTACAACATTTAAGTACATCAAAACTAAAACTTCCACTAAGTACTCAGGTAGAAATAAATAAAAAACAAGCCACTCAAAAGAGGTCAATGGTAAGCCTTTATTTTTTGGGCTTAGCATCTCC
This sequence comes from Ampulex compressa, assembly GCA_038496175.1. Taxonomy (NCBI): domain Eukaryota; kingdom Metazoa; phylum Arthropoda; class Insecta; order Hymenoptera; family Ampulicidae; genus Ampulex; species Ampulex compressa. The sequence continues at coordinate 24,788 of JBCFXI010002007.1, read as the reverse complement.
ATTTGAATTTCTTTAATGTATATATGTATGCATGTATTATAGAGTAGATCATTAGTTAGGAAGGAAATACACTTTACAAGAAAAGTGTGCTCGGCTCTGATTCCCCAAAGCAGGGAACCGAATGGCAACTTGGAGCCCGATTAAGGACGATGATGACGACCCTGCGCGCATTAGATCTTTTACAGCCAAAGTGCGTTAACGGGCACTAAGTAATGGATCGTGAAGCTAGGCCCTTGACCCTCGAAGTTCAGGGTTTATTTTCACTCCAGAGTTTTGCTAAATAATTCACGATACAGCGGGCGTGTATTGCTACCTAATTGCTCTGAAATATTGAGAAGGAGGTCGAGTGCACCCGTTTGGGTGGAGCTTAACGAAATTTAACGTGAATTTAAGGCCTCTAAAACTTGGCGGGAGAAAAGACCAGATCGCGGAAACCGATGGGCGACAAACGGTAGCTGAAAAACCGAAAAGGGTGTAACAAGAAAAGACAATCTACGAGACAAACCTGCCGTAAGCTTCCTTAACCTCTTGATATGCAAATAAAACGGAGCTTGGCGCGTCCGAAAAATACTATTTAATTTGGCTCAACCGAACAGTTATATGCAAATTACGAAAGAGAACGTTTTATTTTGAAATTTTGAGTGTCATATAACATTTAATCAGGTTGATATGCAATGTTGATGGAGGACAATGACGTATATTTTTTACTTAACTCAAATATTGTCTAGTGTAACTTGCGCTGTACGACATTACTGTAATACTGCATACTACTTTCAATGTGCTTCTTTTTGATTTACTGATTTGCGAATGCATCTTTATTATTGGTACTGTTGAAAAGGTGGGAGAGTGGAGCATTTTGGACATTGTAAGCAAACCAGAATCGACGTATCAGTGAACCAACTGAGTAATCTAATAATATACTTTCGGCGTCCGCCAAAAACAGCTCTTCACGAATTAGACTGGTCAAAGTCAACAATGGCACGTGAAATAAATGATGACACTTACTCGTCAAGGAATTGAAATACTTCCAATGGTGATTTCATGGATATCCGTATATGTACAACCTAAGCAAGCATGAAAATAAAGCATGTTCTATGGAATACGGGAATAATCGCATTTTTTTTTTAAGTTTATTGCCGGCACTGACTGCTAAGGTCATTTTGCCTAGGACCTAGTATTTGAAGTGGATTTTGCACGACTAGAGTTACAGTACACATAATCACATGGAAAAACCAAAGATGATGGGTGGAATTCGAACTCAGGTCTCCCGCGTAGAAGTCCGAGCTTCTATCCGCTACACCACCGTAGCTTTCATGATCGAATTTCTGGTGAAATATTGCTTGAAGAGAAAAACTCGTCAATAAATAACTCTTCAGTTACGGCTGAGTTACTCGTCTGATATTACTATTGATAAATATTACACAATTCATAATGAATCTTAACTGTTTGCAGCGATTATAAGTATTCGCTTCGTGTTCTTTGTTGATTTTTTCCAGTGGAAAAATTTTTCAAGTTAATAGAGATGCAAAATATGGAACGAAAAAGGCAGATGATTATAATTAATAAATGTTGGAGTTTATTTTAAAAAGTCACACGATATGAAAGGAGCACACAAATTCTAAAGCACTCGTTTGCAGAACGTCTGAAAACTTTATGAAGCCTATCAATTACAGTAATTAAGAATATTGCAAAGCAGACATAATAATTTTATACAAATTTTAATCATAGATAAGTGCTATTATTTCCGGTTTCTCCAGAATTATATTTCTAAGATATGATTAATATTTCTTGTATTACAATAAATATGAGTATTTGATAAAATTGGGAATGCACGAGGCTTTATAGAAATATTTTATTCTCAGTTGCTCCCCAAAAATTGAACCAATCTTTTTCCTCAAAAGGGATACTCCTGGCATATTTCCCAGTACGTTTGAGAATTTTTCGAAACGTTGCGCAGTGATTTGGAAAAATCTCTGTCGACGTACTTTAACCAATTTAATGGAGAGAATTTTATCACTAGAAGGAGCAATTCAATTCAATACAGTTACGTATGAGGGAAAATACATTAAATACGTAAAGTATAACACGAAAAAATTGTACGCTTAAACAAATTTGTATAGCTAGTGATGTCAAGGTAAGAGATCAAAACAATAACAGGAAATACAATTGAAATAATATATTCGCAGTGAATATCAGAAAGTGTCAGAAAAAATATTTAGGAAAAAATGTTTAAATAATAAGTAATTTTTAAGTGTGTAATTAAAAATTTTCAATATTGTTTTTATACAATTGTATGGAATGAGGTTTTGTATAAATAAGATTTTTATCTTTTACGATCGTCTTCTTCCGGAGATTCTAAATATAATTCATGGCCATGTAAAAAACCTATATCTATGATACATACGGCATAAATCTATGAACGCACAGATATTATTTTGTCGAATTTTGGTGCACGGAGAAACGCTCAATATGGAATCACTTTATAAACAAGTATTTTTATCCATTTTGGGTAATTTGACAGTTAATCTATTTTACAAAGGCCTTATATTATAATATATTATTATATTTATACATATTAATATTTGTAATATTTGTATTATATATATTCTGATACCCCAAAAGTGTCTTTTGCTATCTGCATACAGCTACTTTATCTGGCAATGTTTATGCAAACATCAAACTTAATCCATAATATGGTATAGCCGTTATATTCAGCTATCCTCTAGTACATAATGTAATAAAATAATATACAACAAAAAATGCATCTGTAATTTCCTTATGAAACAGAAGAAACTTTTGGGTCATCCTAATATATTTTGAAATTCGATATGAATTCGAGTAGCCCACAATTTTCTCCTACAAATTCCCGGAACGAAATAAAAAATGTGGCGATTATATCCAATTACAAGAATGTTGTACCTCAAGTGTCTAGCCACTGGCTCAATTATTATAGTCCACGAGTCCGACATTTTAATTACTTTTGCAGCAGTATAATTTCTCACCAGCAAACCGGTGAGCGTGCATCTCCGGAAATAATTGCGGGTATCACGAGCCGGAGATTAGAAAAGTTTGTATGAACCTCTTTGAAGTGCCCGAAGGGTGAGCGTTTACCCTCATGTGCGAGAGCGATTGCAAAAACTACTCCTTGAACTGCCCCTAACGCGCCCAGTTGGCACAGTTGGTACAGTTGGCTAGTAAAGTAATCCATCCAGCCTGACTTTGGGCGCGCTTCTCGATTTTCCGGGCCGCTGGATAAGTATCATCCTCTACGAGTCTGGGAACGAAATTCACCGATAGAGACGTATGCTCGCTCCACTGACGACCGAGGGAATTGCACGTGGAATTGAAAGAGGAGAGAAAAAATCCTGAAATAAGTAACCGTACAGGAGATCAAATCATTACGATTTTGTATCCCAAGTCGTATTAATTTCGATTTCGTTACGGATCGATGATCGAACGTTACGGATGTTGCACGACGATTGGGCATTTGAAAAGTATATTTGTGCGTTCTATGTACCTTCATTTCAGATGATTGGGATTTTAAAAGTTGAGAATACAATAAAGACACCCTGAAATACGGGAGGTGAAATTAACTTCGACAAGCATTATAAGGCTTAAGCATAACTCGTGGTTGAGAAATATGTATTCGCATTCTCACGAGTTCTGCTTATCAGTGCCAGATGTCGGAATCGCCGACACCGTTGTTCTCAAACCGTTTGATGCGCTCATGAGGGCCTATGAAACACCACCCGGTCAGTAACCATTTTCTGGACACGCTTCGATCAGTCGCTTTCAAGATTTCTGAGAATACGCACGTTCATCTCTGCTCTGCGAATTGCATCTTGAACTCTATAGACTTCTCACTACTTGAGAAAATGACGCATCTTCAAGTAAGCCTTATTGTTCATTCTCAATATATTTTCATTGTTATGTATTTTCTGTAAACTTTTTTAGTGTAAGAACTTCCGTTTTTGTGAATAAAAACACACACATGATGCCAAAAGTTTCTGTGATACGTTGCTAATTTTATCACCTCGTCGTTTTCGACAATATTTCTTAACGCCTCTTCATATTGACTGGGAAGTTTCTACCACCCTTTTCTCTCGAATATTTTGATACATTTTGGTCCTTTAAAACGGACAATCTCAAACATTTTAGGTCTTTTCAATCTCATACAATTCAAGTCTGACGATAAATACAATAAAGAAAGCAATGGAATTATACAATGAGATCCATTTAACGAGAGGTCAATTTTGCAAGTATGAGAACGCTAAACAGAGGTCAAATGATATTTACTTCAAAACTCGTAAATTCCACAAGTGTTGGAAAACGGGAAAAATCCTTGACCGCAAGATGTAACTTACCAATGGTACTGTTATTTGTATTAAACGTGCAATAGCTACAACAAGACTCACCAAATTAGTTTGAAACTGTTACTAACCGTGAGGTGAGTCGAGATTGCTCGTGAGCGCTGCAATTGAGTTGAGAACAATGTCTAAGCGGTGCTAACTGGCGGCAATAACTGAAACTACTTCCATTACCAACATATAATACTTAAATACATTTATGTTCAAAATTAAAAGATTGTTCTATTCTCGTAAAGATCCTTTATAAATAAATTTTTATTCAAAAACTACGTTTCAAACGTCTCAGCGTGTTCTTTATCAAGCTGAGGAGAAAGAATAAACAATAACAACGTATGGAGCAATACTATAAATTAATAAAAGTAATCAAAGAATTAAATGTATAGAATATGTATAATGTTCTATGGGTTTTACGGGAAGAGAAAGGACCTGTTAAGAGAAGGAACGTGAAAATTAATCTCAAAATTATGGACTTGGAAGAATTATCAGTTAAAACTTTGAATGATGAAGATTTATCAAGTTACTTACGTTGCTGTGCTATGTTATTCAAAATATTAAGAAGAACAAACCAAAGAGCAGGATGCACAACTTACTAATTTAAAAATTATATGTATGTCGAAAATCTAATAAAATATATAACTGTTTACAAAAATAAAATATAGGTTTCAGTTTAACTATGTCCCCGTAAGAGCGATAGAATCAACAGGTACACGGAAAAAAAAACTATGTAAAATAAATTGCACACCTAATAATTACCAACATAATAGAAAACACCTTTATTGCTGTAATTGATATTTGGGATGGCGATTACACATCCTAATAACCTAACGTACATAAAAGCTATATTTTAATTTGTAATGAAACGCCAATATAATGTACACGTATTATTGAATGGCAAGCAAATTATATTGACATTGTAAGATTAATTATCAACAATATTGATGTTTAAATGCCTGGTGCGGTATAATGGGCAATCATATCAGTAGTCTGTATGTTATCGATGAATCATTAAGCAAACGGAAATAATATATGAAGCTTATTTAACCAATACACACATAACTATTCACTCAGACGGTAATAAAATTGTTGTATATTTGAATTGCAATATTGTGATAAATCATAAAATTTATCGACCTTATGATTCAATAATGAAACCCGAAATGTGTCGAATAAAGTTCTATTAATGACTGGACACATGTTGAGATACATGCTAAGAAAATTACTTTTCCATTCTTTTTTTCTACTATACCTGTATCCATGTTATATATATATAAGTTACGCGCACGCATATCTCCATATGTAGAATCATCTCTACAGTCAAATCCCTGCACGGCCTACACTCGCGCATACACGTATACGTGCAAGATGACCAAAGTGGTCGATGTAGGAAAAGAAAAAAACAAAAAAAACACGTATATGTATTTAAACTCGCACGGATAATGTATGCGTATAGATTTACATACATCGGGAGCAGATACGAGATTGGGATGCGCCTTATACCTGGAGCAGCTCCCCGTGGCGCTTTTTCTTCTATTTCATCCCCTGTCCGCTCCCGACAGCGGCACGCCACTCCACGACACCTAATTCTCGCGCGTATCGAACACCTGCACCCCCTCCCCTCCCCACCCCTCCCTCTCTCGCTTATAAATATCCCCGTGGCAAATGGCGTGCTCCAGGAATAATGACCCGCGAGCTCTTGGAATGGCGACGGATGGATTTCAATGGGATTGGATTTTGATTTTGGTGCCCGAGATGCGCGCTTTTTTTATTTTTTTTTTTTTTTTGGTAAAGTAAATTCAGCCTTCTGCGAATGAACTTGTTGTTGTTGCTTTGTGTAGTGTCGAATTTTTTTATTAAGTTGTGAATGTCCGGTGGAAAGGTTTTGTTGCGTGTGTCTGTGTGTGTGTGATGATGATTTAATATTAGTATGAAAAGGGTTTGATGTTTAATGTGAAATGACAGAGGATTATGTAAAATGCTTATTTGCGTGATATTTATGTAATAAGCAGTTTATATAAGCGCTCTGTTGTTTTATGGTAATATTGAATGTGTATGTATATTTTTTAAAATATTAATATACATATTAAATGTGTATGTATATTTTAAAATATTAATATATATATATGTATATTTTTTAATATATATTTATATAAAAGTACCAGTAGCTGACACTTTGAGGAATTCTTCGCCTATTCGTTCGCATAGCTCGGGCTAAGTTTACTTTATGGAAAATTTATGATTATTAGTCGCTGCACAAACTATTTTTCTATTTCATTATGGCAAGTATTCATTCCTGATGGCGGTTGTAAACATTTCCTTTTTTTTCTAAACGTGAAATTTGATTCAGTAATTGACGCACGGTAAAATTTCGAGTATAAAATCAAGTTTAATATGTAATATAGCATAGATAGTATAGTATAATACAGTATAGATTGTATGGTACAGTATACTGCAGTATAAATCGTACACAAAAGAAGTATAGTAAATATAGTTAGAAAAATATTTTTCTAAACAATTTTATATTCACCATTCACACCTCACATGCATGTAAACAAATACATTACACAAACAACCCCGAAATAAAATCACAATATACCTAATCTTCTTCAACTTACATACTGTTACATTACAACTTACATTCGACTCACATACTGTTACATTAAAACTTACATTCGACTCACATACTGTTACATTACAACTTACATTCGACTCACATACTGTTACATTACAACTTACATTAAACTTACATACTGTTACATTACAACTAACATTCAACTTACATTCGACTTACATACTGTCACATTACAACTTACATTCAACTTACATACTGTTACATTACAACTCACATTGAACTTACATACTATTACATTACAACTTACATTCAACTTACATACTGTCACATTACAACTTTCATTCAACTTACATACTGTTACATTACAACTTACATTACAACTTAAATTCAACTTACATACCGTTACATTACAACTTACATTCAACTTACATACTGTTACATTACAACTTACATTCGACTTACATACTGTTACATTACAACTTACATTACAACTTACATTCAACTTACATACCGTTACATTACAACTTACATTAAACTTACATACTGTTACATTACAACTAACATTCAACTTACATTCGACTTACATACTGTCACATTACAACTTACATTCAACTTACATACTGTTACATTACAACTCACATTGAACTTACATACTATTACATTACAACTTACATTACAACTTACGTTCAACTTACATACCGTTACATTACAACTTACATTAAACTTACATACTATTACATTACAACTAACATTCAACTTACATAAAATCTCGCCTCATTTTCATCCACAATTCGCTCTTGCAAAGCACAAAACCGCCTCGTCTCGATCGAGGCACACCTTCCTTCATCGCATCGAATTCATAAATCCCGCCTTTGTGGCGGCCATATGCTAAACAGCGGAGAATCGAAGGATCGTGGGTTCCGCAGATCGATGCGCGGCCGGCCATCGGCGTGGACTTATTTAATTTGGAGACCGGTCGGCCAGGCGCGCGGAACGATCGTTAACCTTGATTTATGCCCTCATTCATTTTCACGATGAGCACTTCCCCCTCCCCTCTTCCTTGGAGCCTCCGCGAGAGAATTTCTCGGCTCGTAAGCCGTGGATCCTAATGATTGGAGAGCGAGCTTTTGAGGCGCTTGGCTCCCCCTGGCTGAACGAGCTTCGCGTCCTTGCTTACGAGTTAACTCCTCGAATGACGCGTCACCCGGATACGGGTGACGCCTATGTCTCCCGAGGGAATTATACGTAAACTAACTTGTCGAATTGAAACAGGATTTTTGAGATGATTTATGATGATTTAGTAATGCGCGCAATTCTATTTTTGCACGAACTCTCCTTTACGCGATTTTGATTTAACAGGGATTAATAACCGTAAAAGGGTGATAGTGTTCTTGTTGAATTAAAATAGGATTTTTGAGATGATTTATGATGATTTAGTAATGCGCGCAATTATGTTTTTGCACGAACTTCCTTTACGCGATTTTGATTTAACACGAATTAGGAAAAAAGTTTAATACTCTTTATACACGACTTATTTTGGTTCAACACGATCGGCCCAAAGTATAAGAAGTAAATTTCATTTTATTTTACATAACCTTGACATATTTTTACACGAACGTCCTTCACACGATTTTGATTTAACACGAATTGGGAAAAAACTTTAATTCTCTTTATGCACGACTTATCAAAGTTTGAGAAGTAAATTTCGTTTTATTTTTATAACCTTGACATTGAAGGTCTTTTTTCACACGAATTTTCATTATGCGTATTCTTCTCGAACGTATCTATCGTCTAAAAACGCCATCAGATATATTAATAAAACCATAAAACCCAATGATAAACAAATCTCAACTATTGCTACACAGTGTCATTCACCAGCGCTTCCATCCTAATACCAAAATAATCCAAGAAACATTTAAGAAAATAATTCCATCGAATTATTCCTCGGACCATCGCCAGCAACAAACAATCAACCCTCCTCCTCGAAATCCCTCCCCCCTTCGACATTCGCATATCCACGCCATACTCAGATATATTAATAAAACCATAAAACCCAATAACAAACAAATCTCAACTATTGCTACACAGTGTCATTCACCAGCGCTTCCATCCTAATATCAAAATAATCCAAGAAACATTCAAGAAAATAATTCCATCGAATTATTCCTCGGACCATCGCCAGCAACAAACAATCAACCCTCCTCCTCGAAATTTCCGACGCCTGCTCTTCCATCCTAATATCAAAATAACCCAAGAAACATTTAAGAAAATAATTCCATCGAATTATTCCTCGGACCATCGCCAGCAACAAACAATCAGCTCTCCTCCTCGAAATCCCTCCCCCCTTCGACATTCGCATATCCACGCCATACTCACGTTACACCCGGTATATTTAGGCTCCCATCCGATGGCTTCGAATGCCGCAGACTTGGGGAGCTCCCGTTGCTAATTTCGTACCGCTGTTGCGGGAGCCAAAAAGGGTTGGGGGGAGGGGGTAGGAGCTTAAAACTGCTCCGGAAATGGGAATTCCTTTTCTTCGTCTCGAGACCTATCGCAGGCCCCCGGTATTTTGTCAACTTCAGTCGGCGCTTGGATTAACTCATGGGTTAATTAGAGCCCCTCCCCCGTCTTCCTGGGCCTCTTCATCCTCCTTGGACAGCGAATGCTGGGCGCACAGATGGTCACCAAGAAATCCCCCTTGGCTCGCTTCCGTAGGTGCCCGAGTGAAGTATTTTATTGTGTGTTTATTCAATTTATTTGATTAGTGTTTAAAAAGTATTGTATTAAAGTGTTTATTAAATTTATTTTATTAGTGTTCAAAAAGTATTTTATTGTGTATTTTATTTAGTGTATTAAGGTATTGTATTAAGGTGTTTATTAAATTTATTTTATTAGTGTTTAAAAGGTATTTTATTGTGTACTTTATTTAGTGTATTAAAGTATTTATTAAATTTATTTTATTAGTGTTTAAAAGGTATTTTATTGTGTACTTTATTTAGTGTATTAAAGTATTGTATTAAAGTATTTATTAAATTTATTTTATTAGTGTTTAAAAGGGATTTTATTATGTATTTTATTTAGTGTATTAAAGTGTTTATTACATTTATTTTATTAGCGTTTAAAAGGTATTTTATTATGTATTTTATTTAGTGTATTAAAGTGTTTATTACATTTATTTTATTAGTGTTTAAAAGGTATTTTATTGTGTACTTTATTTAGTGTATTAAAGTATTTATTCAATTTATTTTATTAGTGTTTAAAAGGTATTTTATTATGTATTTTATTTAGTGTATTAAAGTGTTTATTAAATTTATTTGATTAGTGTCTAAAAAGTATTTTATTGTGTACTTTATTTAGTGTATTAAAGTATTGCATTAAAGTGTTTATTAAATTTATTTTATTAGTGTTTAAAAGGTATTTTATTATGTACTTTATTTAGTGTATTAAAGTATTTTATAAATGAAGGGAGAAATCATTAATGTAACGGTTTAATTGTCGATTTAAGAATGAGTTTCTTTGCAATTTACGTAATTAACGGAATGTTTGTTTAAGCCGTAATTCGTCTTCCTTATTGAATTTATGGATTGAGCGGTTTTTCTTTTTTTAAGTGACACGAGTCAAAATTGAGGGAAATATGAATTCACGCCACTTTCGGTTGGTGATAAAACTTGAACAATTAAATATCACAATGGACTCAAAAAAAACACGGTTTATTCCTTTGCAATTTACATAATTAACGAGATGTCGAAAAATGTCATAAATCATCTTGAATGTTAAATACGTGCATCGACTTGCTTTTCTCATTCGAAGTGACATAAGTTAAAATATTTTCAGAGGCAACACTGATGCAAAATCGAGATACATCTTATTTTAATTAATCTGTGCTCCGCATGCCTATAAACTAACATATCATAAAAGCAGCACTGATATAAAAATAATATAAACATTGTTCCGATTGTTCCTTCAATATGTAATTCTTTCCCTTTGGATTAAAAAATCCATAAAAAAAATAGAAGCTCATAGAGAACCATGCTAAAAGTATCGATCAAAGTTGCCTTCAAAAGCTGCCCAATACACTCCTCCTTCTTTCATTCCCAAAGTCTGATTCCCAAAAATCAGTCTTCCAAAAGATTTTCAAAGAAAGTCTGATTTCCAACAAAAAAAACTTCTAACAATTAAAATATCCCGCTAAATAATCGACATCACTTCGATCAACAAATTTGTCCGTCGCATTGAAAAAAATCAGAAAAAATACGCAAACTTCGTTGTCGAAGGCATCGACTGAAGTTGCTTCCGAAAGGTGTCCAATTCGCTGCCGCTTGTCTTATTTGCAAAAGTCCGACTCTCAAAGCGTTAAGGAGGGACTATTTTCTTCCAATCTCCCCCCCACCCCTTTCCACGGCCGATATTACGGGAAATTTGAAGCCAGGCTGAAAGCCTCTCGCGATCGAATTGCCGCCGCTGCATAGCATCGTCTCAGAAAATCGCGTTTACGAGAAACTCGAGCCGAGAAAAAGGGGTGGAGGGTGTGGGGGTAGGGGGTTGCTACTTGCCTTCGACGTTTTAAAATTAGGAATTTTTGAAATGCGCGCCGATAATGGAACTTTGGAGTGTCTCTTGAAATTACGAGGTAAATTGATCTTTTGTGCATTGTTTGTACGATTGTTGTTTGATCCTCGTTGTTATCCATTGAGCATCGATTTTGCATTTGAGCGTATTATACTTTTATACTTGTTTCGTTAGTATTTTTTTTTTTTTGATTACTATTCGTTTATTACTTTATTTATGTTTGTTATATTTATTTAACGTTTAGTCCAACATTTTTATTTTATATTTTAGGTTGTTTATATTTATTTAACGTTTAGTACGACGTTTTTATATTACTTTGATGTATTTTTTGTTAAGCTAGTGAAGTGTTTTTTGGAGTTTTTTTGAGAACGATAAATGAGGGACTTTTCGAGGAATATGTATGAAGTTATGGAGAATAGTGTTTTTTTTTTATATTATGTTGATTATGAGATCGTGAGTTAAGTAAGTTTTGGATTTGGCGATTGATTAATAATTCGTAATGCAAATTGACGATTTGACACAGTAAAGTAATTATAAAGTAATTATGAGAATGGCATAAATCAAATTAGAAAATTCAAATGAGTAACTGTTATAATGGTATAATTTCACTTAGTAATAAATGTCAAATCCTTAAATATTTGCAGTTACTTTTCTCAATCACTGTGATTTCCAATTACCCTTTTAGTCGTGTAAGTACAATTTAAGAAATAAGCGATTTAACGTCAGTTTTAGTTAAAGACTTCATTTTAGTGTATTAAAAAGTATTTTATTATGTGTTTATTAAGTTTATTTAGTGTATTAAAAAGTATTTTATTATATGTTTATTAAGTTTATTTTATTCCTGTTTAAAAAGTATTTTATTATGTATTTTATTTAGTGTATTAAAGTATTTTATAAATGAACGGAGAAATAATTAAAGTAATTGTTTAATTGTCGATTTAAGGACGAGTTTCTTTGCAATTTACATAATTAACAGAATGCTTGTTTATGCCGTAATTCGTTTTGCTTATTCAATTTATGCATCGAGCGGTCTTTCTTCTTTTAAGTGACATAAATCAAAATTGAAAGAAAAATTAATTCACGCCAGTTTCAGTTGGACAAAAACCTTGAACAATTAAATATCTCAATGGACTTTAATCCTTTGCAATTTACATAATTAACGGGATGTCTAGAAATGTCATAAATCGTCTTGAATATTAAATATGTTCATCGACTTGCTTTTTTCGTTCGAAGTGACATAAGTTAAAATTGAAAGAAAAATGAGTTAACGCCAGTTTCAGTTGGACATCAAACTCGAACCATTAAATACCTCAATGGACTCAAAAAAAATCGTCGATTCCAGGATGAATTCCCTCGCAATTTACATAATTAACGGGATGTCTGGACACGTCGTAATTCGCCTTGCATATTGAATTTTTCCATCGTTCCACCTGAGGTCGGAGGTCACGATTTGCACGTCGCGATGGCCGCTTGCCACGCGACGTATCAAACGCGAAGCCGTATTACGATCCTCCTTTGATTGAATTTTCGCCCCGTCCGCCTTCCTTCCTCCGATTCCCCCATTGCTCTCTAATTACTCCCCCTCCGCGCATCTGCATAATCCTATTTCCAATAATATTCAATATCCCCGAAATCCTGGTTGGCGATTATCATTCCTCGAAGCTCGAGTCGCTCGTAAAATGTCGGATCTTGTCGAAGTGCCTGGTGCCTCTGTGTCCTGATCGCTCTTCAGGTTTGAGGATACTAGGTGGTGGAACAGGGTTTGCGTGGAGAGTCTGAATGGTGTTGGTTGACAATGGCTGCTAGCAATTGATGATGGCCAATCAATGGAATGTAGTCCTTAAGCCATCAATGCTCGGAGTATGAGATGTTTTAGGAATTTTTTTGAATTGTTGCTACTTAATTTCGAATCGACTGCTAAGTATAGAGACATGCAAAGATTATATTGCCAACATGGTAACGATTTAGTTTCTAGCTTGAGGATGAAATGAATATTGATGCGTATGATGAATCGTACTTTGGGTATTAATGGGTTAAGTTGGTATGAGTGACTGGTGAATTAGATATATAGATTTTATTATATTATGTATAGATATATATATATATAGATTAGATAATTAGATATATAGACTGGTGAATATATATACATATATATAAAGCCAATTCTGTTTTTAAACGACTGTTTTAATTAGGAAAAAAATGTAACTCCCTTTTCACACGACTTATTTTGATCTAACACGATCGACGAAAATTCTAAGAAGAAAATTTTACTTTTATTTTGATAATTGCGACGTTGGAGATATTTTTTTACACTTATTCTTTGGGAACTTTCGGAATTCTAATAGTACTAATAAATGACAGCCGATCTACTTGAGGATAACGATATAAATATTTATATTTGGTATTGATATTTGATTAATGTTGTATTAATATTAACATGTAATTTATAACAGTATAAATTTTTTTGTATTTACCACTTGGTCTGCTGTTTGCTATGGTATTTTATAAAGTGTGCAACTCGATTATCTACATATTTTATGAAATACCAAATTATACCGCAAACCAAGTGAATATGGATAAATTGATAGTATTGCCATGGAGTAAATTTTCTCTAATTTATTATTAACACAATTGACATTTACACAATAGACGATGACTTGTATACTTCTCTATTCGTCATTCATTACCAAAATCTATAAATCAACCTCAAGTCTTTGGACATTAATTTACAAATCTGCAATAAAACACCTTAAACCATAGGTGCAATTAAATTAACGAATACATGGTACTAAACTAATAAAATACATCGTGAATACATTGTAAAAACTAACTAAACTATAGTGACACTCCTAATTCATCCACGATCGTTCTCAGAACGATAAAAGTATATCAAAGTCCAATACGAAAATCTCGTATAAAAATGAAAAATCTCGAATATAAAGGCAGCCAAGGCGTATAAACAAGTGAATTTACGAGCGAACCTTCGACGCGGCGCACACGTACGCAAGGTTAATTTTCGACTCGAGCCTCCGTCGTTTCTCAACTCACCCACCTCGAGGGTACGCTTTTCAGGGGGAGGAAGAGCGAGACAGGTATACAGATATATGTAGATATATGCAGAGGGAGAGAGAAGGAAAAAGATGGCGATGCGTATAGAGATGGATACAGGTCGCGAGGAAGAAAGAGGGACACGGGGATAAAGATAGAGACAGGAAGATGCACGTCGAAAGGGGGAAAGAGAGAGAGAGTCGTAGAGGTAGAGAGAGATGGGTATAGAGACGGGTCCAGAGTAAGAAAGATGGAGAGAGAAAGAGAGGCGAATAGTTGTGTATCGAGAGGCAGCAGAGGAGAAACAGAGATGGAGATAGAAATAGGTAAATAATGTCGAGTGCGAGAAAGAGACAGATGGATGCACTGAGAACTAGAAAGAAAGAGACAGAGACGTGGATATACGGATACACTGAGAAAGAGAGAGAGAGAAGGCGAGATGAACAGGGAACGAGTGGAATAAGGAGGAGGAACGCGAGAAAGAGAGAGATAGAGAGCCTTAGATACACGCAGAAGAAGCTGGAGGAAGAGAGAAAAAGACGGAGATACGGGTATAGGGAAATATCGAGAAAGAGAGAAGGATGGAAGGAGGGTGGAGGGGGGCGAGGAGGGTGGATAAACGCGAAATTACGCGTAAGGGTAATAAAGCCTAAAGTTTTGCTTTAAAATTCGCGACGAAATACGAGGACGGCCAGGGGAGGGGAGGGGTGGCTGTTGATTGGTCGGCCCCTTGCAACCGTCGAGAAGGAGCGAGAGAGGGAGAGAGATGGAGATAGGAGTCGAATAGTCGTATATCGAGAAGGAGCGAAAGAGGAACAGAGATGGAGATAGGAATAGGTAAATGCGCGTCTGGGAAAGAGAGAGACGGATAGATATGCGAGGAAGAGGCTAGAGAAAGAGAGAAAGAAGGAGACGGGGATACGGATGTATAGATGAGTGGAATGAAGGGGAAGAGCGCGAGAAAGAGAGAGATAGATGCACCAAGAAGAAGCTAGAGAAAGAGACAGAGATACGGATATACAGATATACAGTGGGCCCTCGACTTTCGTACATAAATGGTTCCTGAAAGTGTGTGCGAGTATCGAATATTCGAAAGTACAAGGATGTAAAGAAACATGCACCAAAAACCGGGTTTTAAAGTATTTATTTATCGATATGTATATATAACGAAGTTTAAGAGGCGCGTTTAAGTACTTCAGGATGTTTTCTTTACGAACTTGTCAGGAATTAGTTGAATATTGCTTTTGCTTTTCTCGATAAAGATTTCCATAATGTCCCGCGTCTTTCTTAATTATTCCGCGTACTTTAGATATACGTTCTCCATTGGGATTACATTTTTCCATGATAATCAAAAATTTGTTAAGATGCACTATCGAACCTCGTACAAACGTGCGATCGAAGCAAACGATTCACAGTTTTCAGAGCCTTTATTTATTTCTATCTTTGTCTCGATCCTATGAAGTTTATGAGTCCTAATTTCTTTTCGTTCACACCGCAGTTTCTTCGCTTCTTACTCACGTTTATCGATTTATAAGGACAAAATACATAAGCACAACAAATAAATTATAGCTCTCTTACTCACGCTTATCGATTTACAAGAACGAAATACTCAAGCACAATAAATAAATTATAGCTCTCTTACTCACGCTTATCGATTTACAAGAACGAAATACTCAAGCATAACAAATAAATTATATTCACGCTCATCGATTGACAAGAACGAAATACTCAAGCATAACAAATAAATTATACTCGCGCTCATCGATTTACAAGAACGAAATACTCAAGCATAACAAATAAATTATAGCTCTTTTACTCACGCTCATCGATTTACAAGAACGAAATACTTTAGCATAACAAATAAATTATACTCACGCTCATCGATTTACAAGTACGAAATACTCAAGCATGACAAATAAATTATAGCTCTTTTACTCACGCTCATCGATTTACAAGAACGAAATACTCAAGCATAACAAATAAATTATAGCTCTTTTACTCACGCTCATCGATTTACAAGTACGAAATACTCGAGCATAACAAATAATAAACTTGAACCTCTTAATCGAAACAACATTGCAATCCAATAGCCAAAGTCCAATATCCCCTTTAGAAGGAACATCCGCCAGCGAATGCCCGCAAAAGCTGCATATTTAAAAACGTGCGAAAGCAGGACGTGCGAAAGTCGAGTGCCACCTGTATCAAGAAAAAGCGAAGGACAGAGCGAGAGCGAAGAGGGGCAAGGGGAGTGGATAAACGCGAAATTACGCGTAAAGGTAATAAAGCCGAAAGTTTTGCTTTAAAATTCGCGACGAAATACGACGGTGGCCAGGAGGGGTGGCAGTGGTGGGGGGAGGGGGTAACCGTTGCCCCTGGAAAGAGTAATGAAACTGCTGGAGGTGCATAATATAAAGTAACGAGAAAACAAGGGGGGCGGGGGCATCCTCGCGAATTCTTGCAAGCTTCCCCCCCCCCTCCCCCCTCTTCCACTCCAGCTCCTTTTCTTGGCGAGGCTCGTCGAGGCGCAAAGTGTTTGAAATTTCTTTAACGAGAAACTCGCTCTCGCGGTCCTCGAATTTTTTTCCACCCTGAAAAAGTTGGCCGAAACCCGACGGAATACTTCATGCCCCCCCCCCCTCTCCTCTCCTCCTCCTTTGCCAAAGGTTTTTGTCGCCTCCCCCCACCCCTGAGCCGCCTCGGGAAATATCCAGCGGCGTCCACCCTTTTTTACCCCCAATTTCTTCCTTCCGTTAAGAGTTTTGCGCCCTCGAGTTGCATCCGCGCCAGTTGTGCGCGCGCCCTGGCCATTTAGGGGGCAGGCCGCATCTTTTTCGCCCAGGAGGAGAAGGGTGGGGGGGAGGAAACTTCGAGGGAAGTCCGCGACACAATTGAGCCCTGGAATTTCCACGACAATCCTCCCCCCTCCACTCTTTCTCCAGGCAGTTGTGCGCAATCGGTTTTTCTCTCTCCAATTAAGAACCGATCTTTTCCTGAATGCTGTGTCCGTGAAGGAGGGGGTGGAGGGGGTGGAGGGGGGGGAGTATTGGAGGATGGTGGAGATGAAATTTGTGGGATCGTGCGGCGCAGTTGCGCGTGACTCGTGTTGTCTCGTGCTGTTGGGAATTTGTGTGCATTGAAAAGTGCGTGCGTGCGTGCGTGCGTGCGTGCGTGCGTGTGTGTGCGTGTGTGCGTGCGTGCGTGCGTGCGTGCGTGCGCGCGCGCGCGCGCGCGCGCGCGTGTGTGTGTGTGTGTGTGTGTGTGTGTGTGTGTGTGTGTTGGTGGAGGAAGGATTGGGAGGGATGTCTTTGATGATAGGTGCAGGATGTATATAAAATGACTGGTTTTTTTATTGGGTTATTATATATTTATTGATACTTTGATTGAGATTTTACTAATGATTAATTTAAGAGAAACATTATCAGTAATTATAATTTACGGATTTACATATTTAAAATTAGGGAAACGTATTTTTAAATTCATTTGCTTAATGATTATGTTTATTTTATCAGTGATTCTAGTTATTTCAAGACAAAACATCGTTTCAATTGTTTTGAGATGAGCTGGTTTAGGATTAACTTTATTTCGTTTAATTATTTTTTATCGATATCTATCTTGTAAGCTGTATATATGTAGGAAAAACTTGAACACGAATTCTTGATAATTGTTTATTGTATTTATTGATAATTTATTCATTGAATTTATTGATAATTTATTTATTGAATTTATGAATATAAAACATAACTAATAATCAACGATGGTGTACATAATGTAACTTATGAATTAATATAACTTCATAGATTTATTTATATTAATCAGTAATTCTAGTAATTTCAAGACGAAACATCGTTTCAATTATATTAGGATGAGCTGGTTTAGGATTAACTTAATTTTGTTTAATTATTTTTATTTTTTGTATATATGAAGGAAAAACTCGAACACGAATTCTTGATAATTATTTATTGAATTTATGAATATAAAATATAACTAATGATCAACGATGGTGTACGTAATGTAACTTATGAGTTAATATAACTTCATATATTCACTTATATTAACTTATATTAAGCCATTGGAGCAAGAAGAAGAGGAGTACTATGTCTAAATCAATATATATATATATATATAGCGAAACTTTAAGTGTATCTCCATCATTGTTCCCCTAGACCTCTTATTATTATCACCTTTTATCATCTTTATTCTATTTTATTGTCATCATATCCTACCTGTTACAATACAAAGCACAGTCGACGATCAATATATCGCGCAATAAACACATACACAAAATACAATTTCCATCGAAGTTCGCAACACATCAGCGATATCGGCACATTTTAAATCCCAATCCTCTTTTCTGCTTGCAGGTAAACATTTTCCACCGGGCGCAGAGTAATGTCGGCCGGATTTATAGGGCTTGGCGAGGTGCGTAATTGAAGCTTATCGTCTTAATGGACGCTGTAACGGGAGATAATCGTTCCCCGTCTTACGCCTGGAAATCGTCCTGATCTCAAATGAGTTTCTGTACTTCCACTGGACTTCGAACAGTCGATTGTACGTCGCAATAAAGATTAATCCAAGGTATTCCTCGGATAAGATTTACGTTGGAAATAAAGAATTATTAGGAAGTGGAGGAAGACTTTGTTGATTAGCGCTGGAATTGTCAAAGCAGTCTGAACCAATAGACGTGTAGTATTTTTTTTCTCTCTTAATTGCACGGTTCACAATGGAAGGTTTATTTGGATTTTTTTATTATTATTAAGCTTGTTTTAGTGTTATTTTAGTTAGAAGTGGATAGAAGTGATTTTAGTTTAGATGTAGAGGAAGAGGTGTTCATTGGCTCTGGAATAATCAAGACGGTTTAAATAATTGATATATAATATTTTTTTTTAATTGCGCGGTTCACGATGGAATGTTCATTTGGATTTTTTTATTAATAAGGTTGTTTTAGTTTTATTTTAGTCAGAAGTAGATAGAAGTGATTTTAGTTTAGATGTAGAGGAAGACGTGTTCATTGGCTCAAGAATAATCAAAACGGTTTAAATAATTGATATATAGTGTTTTTCTTTTTAAATTGCACGATTTACAATGCGATATTGATTAAAATTCTTTATTATTAAGGCTATTTCTTCTTTGGTTTTTTTTTTCTATATGTATTATATTATACAATCAATTTTATATATGTAAATACAATCCCCTAAAAATTCCTATTATTAAGAACCAGATTCACTATACTTTTTGAAAATTCGAAAAAGTCTAAAAATATATAATAAATTCTTATAATAAGTTTTATCATATATTGAAAGTGACCTAAGTCCATTTCTCAAATTATTTTTCACCATCCGCAGTGACGTGTACAACATTAAGTTAGTCGTTATAAACAGCATTTTGCAATCAAGTACATTCCAACCATATATCAGATGATTATGTCTTACATCTATCATTCACTTATATCAAATTACAAATTTACCTCCTCAAGCAACATATATTTATAAAAAAATATATGTATATAAAATATATACATATACAATAACATGTATTATATTATAAATAATTATAAAACCAAGTAACATATATTTATAAACGACACCAGTCCCATATCAATAACAGCAGCTTCTATATCAATAACTCATAACCTAAAGTGCATTTACCTAAGTGCATTGATAACCAAAGTACAGATTTATAGTACAGACCAGTGTATTGACTTAAAAATAGACATTGACTTATCAGACACCCTGTATTCTCCTTAGAACTCATAATAAAATCTCTTAATATAAAGTATGGATTTACAGTGCAGACCAGTGTTTTTGACCATCGACTCAAAAATAGACAGTGACTTATCAGACACCCTGTATTCTCCTTAGAACTCACAGTAAAAGCTCATAATCCCAGCTGAAGATAATGCCGCGCGTAAAGTTCCAACATTAGGAGGTGACTTCTGCAGACAGAGGTGGAAATGTCGCACCTACGCGGTGCGTCTTGTCTTAATGCTCCTTTACATCGTCGAGCCGGATTGTACTGCGAAAATTGGCGAGGTGACTCGCGAGTCCATAAGAACTTTAATGCGTGTACACAAGTCATCGCGTTGTTCGCAAGATTCTGAATGAGCTACGCGTCTTTCTTCCATCGCAATAATTCGCTCTGGACTCAGTCTGAGTATTAAATTTTAATTAATTAAATTAAATGAGTTCAGTGCACCATGGAACCAAAAGTTGAGAAATGAAACAATGTATGTTGTTTTTGAAAATTCCTGCTATAATATAAAAAGCGTCGATGCAGGGTCGGAGCAGATAATCCAATAATTAATAATATGATTGCGTTATCGAAACGATTTACATAAGAGTGTGGAGTTAATCGAAATGGCTTCTGAAATAAATTACTTATTATTCGATGGTGTTGATCTTTATTATTCGGGAAAGTTATTGTAAATATAAAAAGTTACGACTATATCGAGTGCTTTGACGCTTAAATTTAGGATTTTTCGAAAAGTGGTGTTAATCGATGTGTGCACTGAATGGTTTAAATTATTATAATGCCAGAGCCAAGTGCAAAGCTAAGAAGAAGCTAATGAAGTTATTTACTTCTTGGGAGAAAAAATACTTTTATCTTGTAACTTTTGATTTTATCTTAACTTATTCATCTTAACTTGTTGAGTTTGTAATTTTTATGGAGGTCAGTACAACATTTAGGTACAGCGATCGAAATTAAGAGTTCCATCGCTCAGGGGAGATAAATATTATTATTTACAATAATTTATAATTAGTGCTGCGAAAGGGAACAATGGTAAATAATATTTGAATAACTTTATTAAAAAGTATTGTATTATTTATATTTAATATTTAAATAACGAGAAATAATGTTAATTACATAGTAAGAAATAAAAAATATTATTATTACAATTACATATCAAATGTAGTATTCATACAATTACATAATTGCATATGGAGATGAAGGTATATATGAAAACTGTTTGCAGATAATTCAGTAATTCAATAATAATAATAACTCAAAGAGAACTGTTTATAGACTAACTTTATAGACTAACTAATTATCATCATCATAGAATTACTAAATTATCCGCACACAGTTTTACATACACACACACACATCCTCCTTCATCTCCATACGTAATTATGTAATTCTCTGATTTATAACAAAATTTTCCATCTCTTACCATATAATCAACAGTATTCCATATTCTTTAAACACAATATACGCGTAAAAGTAAGTCTGAACTCAACACGTATACATACAACTATTATTTGTCCAGTGAAAAGAGATATAATCAACGTCATCCCACATTCTTTAAACACAACATACGCGTAAAAGTATGCAATTCTTTAAACACAATATACACGTAAAAGTATGCAATTCTTTAAACACAATATACACGTAAAACTCTGAACTCGACACGTATATCTATACAACCATTATTTATCCTGATGGATTTTTAATGATACACGGGGGTTTGAGTTTACTATAAATGACCACTATTAAGATTCTGCAAACACTATGTATATTTAAATAACATCGAACAAATAAATGTACATTTTACAAGCAATCACAATACATCGCGCACACAAGAAAAAGCGACCCCAAAATTCTAGAAATTAACAAAAAACGAACGCTTAAACATCTTCAGGGCCGTAGTGCCCTGGAGCGACTATATTCGCATGCGACGATGAAGACGATTCTCCAACATATCCGGTGAAAAACGATATAATCAACGCCATCCCACATTCTTTAAACACAAATATACGCGTAAAAGTATGAAATTCTTTAAACACAATATACACGTAAAAGTAAGTCTGAACTCAACACGTATACATACAACTATTATTTATCCAGTGAAAAGAGATATAATCAACACCATCATTCTTTAAACACAATATACGCGTAAAAGTAAGTCTGAACTCACCACATATACATACAACTATTATGTATCCAGTGAAAAAAGATATAATCAACACCATCCCACATTCTTTAAACACAACATACGCGTAAAAGTGTGCAATTCTTTAAACACAATATACACGTAAAAGTAACTCTGAACTCGACACGTATACATACAACCAGTATGTATCCAGTGAAAAGCGAAAAAAAAGGAGGAAAAAAAAGCTGCAACCTTCTCGAGAAGACGCATCTGCGAGAAAAGCGAGTGGAGAGGCTGCTCCTTGGATGAACCGGGTAGGAAAAACATCCTGGTGTCTCGTCGCCGGTCCTTATTCCATTAAGCGGTATCACCTCTCGGATACTTCGCGTCGAAAGCCAAGAACCCGACACCAGGTGACATTTGCAAATGATGTTACTCCGTATTAACGCGTCTCCACCGTCTACCAGGCAGTTTCGCGGGGAGACAAAACGCCATTCGCCCCCTCCCCCCTCCCCTGCCCTCCTGGCGCCTCAACCCAAGGCCTGGGCCAGGTCGTCTCGTAAATTAGTCCTGAGTTAATCGGCGACGGCGTCGCCGTCAGGGTCTAGGGTTTGCGAGCGGGGACGGAACTTCGATACGGTTCCTCGAGAATTTTCGAAGGAATCGTGCATAACTCACGCAGACGTCGAGTGTCTCCTGGATTAGGATGGAGCTCGATCATTCGTTTATTGTTAGGGTAATTTGGTTAATATCAAGGTTTGCGAGTAGTATTTTCATAGTGGTATTGTGGAATTATTAGTAGGTGTAATTCTTAATGTTATCACCTTAATGTTCAGTTTATTATATTTTTTGGTATTATAATTAATATATAATTATGATTTTAATCATATGTAGCTTGTGTGTACGTGAAATATCTTCTATGTTAGGATAGATTTTATTTCCTATTTATTTATTTATTTATTTATTTATTTATTTATTATTTACTGGTTCAGGGTTTGCGAGCGGGGACGGAACTTCGATACGGTTCCTCGAGAATTTTCGAAGGAATCGTGCATAACTCACGCAGACGTCGAGTGTCTCCTGGATTAGGATGGAGCTCGATCATTCGTTTATTGTTAGGGTTATTTGGTTAATATCAAGATTTGCGAGTAGTATTTTCAGAGTGGTATTGTGGAATTATTAGTATATTTATTGTAGAATTATTGTTATATTTTTTGGTATTATAATTAATATATAATTATGATTTTAATCAGAAGTAGCTTGTGTGAAGGTGGAGTACCTTCTATGTTAGGATAGATTTTATGTCAATGATTTATTATGTTTTCTATTTACTTATTTACTTTTTTATTTATTATTTACTAGGCTAGGTTAGGATGGAGCTCGATTATTCGTTTATTGTTAGGGTAATTTGGTCAATATTAAGGTTTGCGAGTAGTACTTTTAGATGTTGTGGAATTATTAGTAGGTGTAATTGTTAATGTTATCACCTTAATGTTTAGTGTCTTATAATTATAATTATAATTATAATTTTACAATTAATTTATAGTTATGATTTTAATCGTATGTAGCTCGTGAGAACGTGGAGTATCTTCTATATTAGGATGGTTTTTATATCAATGATTGCGAAATCATTAGTAGGTATAATTCTTAATATTATCACCTTAATGTTTAGTTTATTATCATTTTTAATATTATGATTAGAACTATAATTTTATGATTAATATATAATTATAGTATATAATTATAATTTTAGTTGTATATAGCTTGTGTAAAGATGTAAAGGTGTAAAGATACCTTCTATGTTAGGATGGATGTGATATCCATGATTTATTTTGTTTTTTATTTATACATTTATTTGCTCAATATTAAGCTTTAAGTTTCGTTCTAGGATTCACTTTTTTAAGTCAAATTTACCTCCACGGATTTTTCTAAAAATTTCGAGACTCTTTGAGTTCTACGAATTATTCCCAAGATTAATTTTTTATTTTACGATTAATTTTTTTTTTATCAGATTCACTATCACGGATTTTTTTTTCAATAATTCGAGACTTTTTGAGTTTTGTTCGACGATTTATTTTTTATTCCACGCTTCATTTTCTTCTCAGATTCACGGATTTTTCCCAAGATTTCGAGACTTTCTGAGTTTCGTTCGACGATTCATTTCTTTTTATCATACTCACTTCCACGACTTATTCCCAAAATTCATTTTTATACCTCGACTAATTTTTTTTTGTTTAATCAGATTCACTTCCACGGACTTTTTTTTTCCCAAGATTTCGAGACTTTTTGAGTTTCGTTCCACGATTCAGCGTCTCTCCGAGCGGCGCAGAGTGTTGGAAACTAAGGGTAGGGGAAAAGAGGCCTCCTG
>JBCFXI010002006.1:0-32819 GCA_038496175.1 Ampulex compressa | reverse complement strand
CCCTGTCAATATCACTCTTGTATCGTCGCCTAAACACTCTTCAGTGGGTCCACGCTCTTATGACCTACGGAATATTTATGTCTTTTCACAGCGCACTATTTTCCCGTTCCCACAATAGTTTATGAGACATTTCGCTTTATTCGAACACTTATAAGGGATACTCAAACATTTCACCGTTAACTTCCAAACATTTTCTAATACGTTTGTTGGCGTTTTTCATTACATTACAGAGATGTTTAGTAGTTATGAGTAAACACTGATATCTCATTCTTTCCTTTAAGTCGTCAGTAGCAACAAAAGGTTGTGCTTACACTTTATTTTACAAATATTCATACAGGAAAAAATCAAGGAAATTTAAGTCTGGAAAATGCGGCGGCAAAGACGTTGGGTTGTGGATACCAAACCAATTTTGCGCATACGTTTGGGTTAAAAATCTTGTAACCACTCGAGCGTTATGTGCTGGTGCTCCGTTTTGCTGATAGTATTTTAGATTAAAAATTTTAGATTTATTAAACGCTTTTTATTTTATTTTTACGATGTTTACGATTCAGCTTTAAATATTTTAGATTTATTAAACGCGATTGTATTGATAAAGTAAATTCTAAAAAATGAGTATGAAATGTTTGTAAACATGAGTGCAACGTAACGGTTCAAAGTTAACACAGAAACTGGCCATAACTGAGATCCGAAAAGTCTATGTAATGCGATAGTGAATCGTTTGAATTTTTTTCTAACTTCATTTGAAAAAGAGTTATAGCTCAGCCCAGATGCTAGAATTACCCTATATACAATGCGCATAGAAATTTTAAGTTGCTTAGGCCTTCAATGTATGAAAGTGTTTTTGTGTGTGTCTGTGCATGGGAAAATGCGTGACTAGAGCACTGTCTAGGGAATTGCGAGAAGAGTCGAATTAGGACAGTCTAATTTTAAGAGTCGGAAACAAGAGTCGACTTTAAGCACCGTAGAAAAAATACATTTATATCAAGAAAAATTTAGTGTTTTTCAATCAATGCTCCTCTAGGCCGCTACCTGTTATTTTATATTTTTCCCGTCTTACAAATTTAAAACGGCTGGTCGCGAAATGGATGAAACTCTTTGTTTCCCAAAGAGTTGTCAAACCTCTCCGCAAAATATCATATCTATGAACGGATAAAACATCCCTGAATTCGGCGCTCGATGAAATGTTTGTATAATCCGGGTATTTTGCTAAAAAAAATCATTCAGATAACGATGGACTGCATTTTAATCAATCTTTCATAGCTCACCTTTCTGCATAAGCTAAATTTTAGGTTTTACACTTGGGGTAATACTTTAAACGGAGCTTTAGTGTCATCTTATGCGACAGTATTAATGAAGATATTTGATATTTTCTACAATGAAAGAAATGCAGTAAAATATTGGTGATGTATTTTTGTTTAACAACTTCCTTCAACTTTTCAATACGCAGCATTGACACGTAATGCCTAACCTTTTAGATTTACACTTGCGTTAAAAAATACGTTTCCATGATCATGTTTACCCAAAATCTGAGTTGACAATAATTTTAAATTACACACTTAAAAAAAAGAATAACTAGCATAAGGTTTGAAAGGAAGAATCAGTTTTCTTACATCTTTGTTATATTACACAAATACGTCGAATGTACATTCATAGCGCTAAGCAAATTTTTCGATCAATATGTGATTCTGTAAAATAAGGATTCGTGAGAGTGTAAATTTTAACTAACATAAATTAACATCTATTCAAACATCATTTTAATCACCATTTTTAATACATATTATAAATAATTAATCACAATACGTTATACAATTTTGTAATAACTTATTAAAACACAATATTTAATCAGTGACCTTTGCATTATTATTTATTAAATGAAATGAAAGGACGTTACTCTGAATTGATGAACTTTCAGTATCAGTAGTTTAAGGGCTTTGAAAAACCAGAGGCATGGAGAGTAAACATTTGAACTTCCACGCAAACATCTTGGATTCAAAATGAGCGATTTTGATATCTGCATTGTTTCATAAGATCCGGCGATGAGAAATTCATTTCTAAAAACACAACTTCTAAGCTAAATGGCCAGTCAATACCGGAAGTGAAGTAACCGATCTCCATACTTTCCAGGTTGGCAGCAGTGCAAGAGGCGGCACAAAGGGACCCTGGATACGCGAGTCAATACAGGAGAAGGCCGAGGTTGGCCGGACTGAGTGGTCTCGGTGACTGGACTAGCTTTGGAGGGGAGGTAAGAATCGGCTTGAAAAAACTCGCCTTGAGATATGTCCTAAACACCGCGATCCCGCAGTTCATTGGCAATCAGTAATTAAAAAATTACAAATGAAATAGTATAAACCAGCGATCGGCAAACTCATTAGTCAAAAAAGCGAAATGTCAGCATTAGAAGAATATCTTTATTTTTTTTAAGACGGTTAAGACAATTAAGACGGCTTAATTTATAAGAAAACTAGGAACTGATAATATATGATTGATAGAATTAGACACGCTTCATGTTCTGGATTGCCTTTTTCTTTCGCTATAATGTCAAATGTGTAAACTTATAACGTTTGAAAAGATGATTCCTGTGGAGGTCCTTGCACCGTTTCTTCTCTACAGAGTCGCATAACAAAGTGACGGAGGGGTACCAAAGGTCCGTTTCATTAAACTTACGGTTCCTCTATTACAAGTTTTTTCTTCAAATATCTCATATAAATTTTAAATAAAGAATTTATAATACAGGGACTGTAAGTTTTATGACACAGACCTATAGTTTCTTTAAATATTGCGTTCTTATTATTGATGATCAAAAAGTGTAGCCAGTGTACCAATTCTGAGTAATCGGCTTTTTGAATTTAAGCACTGAATAAAAAAAATTAGATACTTATCGCCAATAGCAATAATCGTGTTTATCGATAAAAAGTATTTTTTGTTATTAATATATTACATAGCACATAGCCATTATTCATGGTAGAGCTACATACGCGTGGCCAAAGAGCCACGATTTCCGACTCCTGGTATAAACTATTTTTAAAAAAATTACAAAATCTAATAAATGTAGTAAAACCATGTTGTTCAAAATAATGGATTATTAAGAAAGGTTTAAATATATGTTAACTATGGAGAACATTGCTCGTAAACAGGAGTCAAGGCTTGATATGAAATTGGGTGTTATACCTTTTAACAAATCTTCACGTCGTACTTCTTAGCTCTCTGCCAAACTTTGTGTCAAAACGCTATACTCGGAAAACTCAATACCTTTTCTACAAAACCTCTCTTAAAACTTTTTCTAATACTCGAAACTAAAAACTAAACTTATGCCTACGTACATCATTTTATGCATCAAACTCGCCGCTCTACTCCATGGCCCTATTTAGGGATTTTCCCTTCTTTATTGCACGGCGGGTGTCTTATTCTTATTCTAGGTATAATACCGGGGTTTAAAAACCTCGCGCACCACATATATAATATGATGCGCGAGAATTTTGAACGGTACACAGAGTGTGTTTGCTCAGGATAGAAATAATCGATAGTAATAATGCAGCCCTAGAGGCAAATGGTCGCAACATCCGCCGTATGAAAATATATACGTCGCAGGAAAACGATGAAAACGAAGATTTGATCGAATCTCTAAGGTGGATGATCGATTCATGGAAAATGTTAAAATCACGGTAGGTACTTGATAAAACTAGAAATACAGAAAACAATAATAAACATGCGCGCAACCTTTCCTCGCGTAATAATCTATGTATATTTTGTTCCTATATTGCAAGGAACTTGCCCGAGGTCATATAAATGAGCATATAAATTAAATATTTTTTAATCTTACATCGAGCATGTAATAATATTTATCAAACAAGTATATGTTAATAAATATTAAATTGTATTAGCCACATGGTCTTGCGGATACGATTTAATAGATGTTAAGTAATTCATATGCAGGCGGTCGTAAAAAAATTCGGGCATGGATACTTGGACCGGGAGTCGAATTCCTCGCTTAATGTTTCCGCACTACCGTGTGTGTCACGTCACGTGACGCTGGCCGGCACGGACGCCATAGGGGGCGGTGAGGTAAAGAGAAGTGATAACAAGCGAAACGTGGAGCTCTGCGAGTCCTGACTTGTTTTTTTCATCTTTTCACTAAAACGGTTGAAGGATTTGATCAAATCCCTTACTTTCTTTAAGGAAATCACCCCCACAGAGCTGTAATTTTAACATTTTCTATGAATTTATCATCTACCTTAGGGATTTGATAAAATTTCCGTTTTTATCATCTCCCTGCGACATATACAAGGCGCATAGGAATTTCGAGTATTCTAAGTTGTCGAACGTATGAAGGTGTATATTTCGTGTGTGTGT
The DNA here is from genome assembly GCA_038496175.1 of Ampulex compressa. Lineage (NCBI taxonomy): Eukaryota > Metazoa > Arthropoda > Insecta > Hymenoptera > Ampulicidae > Ampulex > Ampulex compressa. Next base: position 28,469 of record JBCFXI010002006.1, on the reverse strand, counting down.
GTGTAGAAAAATGCGTCACTAAGACATTGTCTAGGGCACTGTGAAGACAAAGCGATGTAAGCAGTCTAGCAGTTTAGTTTGAAGAAAGGTGTTGAGTTTTGCGAGTAGTGTTTGTTAGAGAATTTGTCGGCGGGTTAAGCAATACAACGTAGCTATTTGTAAAGATGTATGACGACGACTATACTAAACCTCAACCCTCATCTGTCAACGATACTTTTAACAGTCTGTGTATATATTTCAACCCTTTTAATAAACCATAATATTACTAACATCATTTTACTACATTAATCTTTTATTAATACTTTAACGTAATGGGTCAATTATACTTAGTTTTGATATGTTAATATTATATCTTTAATTTTACATTTCGGTTACTGTCGTAAATCAACTTCGGTGAGGAGGTAAGAACTGATTTCGAAAAGTGTTCTCTGCGATATTCCTAAACATGACGAACATTACGTAATTAATCGGCGGCGGTGGGAAATAATTGACTGACGCTGTGATAATACTTATTGCATACGAGGAAGGTAGAATGTTTATTACCACGAGTAACTTGCTAATCGCATGATCGGCAATAATCTTTATATCACAATCTATTAAAACTACAGAAACTGGTTTGGAGAAGCTTTGTTTTGAATATATCTGAACGTGGAGTACGCGGTATAGTTCATCAGTGACCGACAGTGGAAATTCACACTGGAACTGAAGCAAAAACCGACCACGGTCGATATCACGATTAATCGTTGTACGTCAATCACTTGTGGATATTAGAGTTTATAATCAAGTGGAATCTTTGCACCAACAATCACTTGAAATTTCCAGTTTACGCTTGTTATATATTACATGCGAATAATCGAATTTCATACATATATCAATGTTTTGAAGCACGTTCGTCCCGTTGATTTTTTCATTAAACCCATATACGATTTTTTAGAACACTGATTCTAACTAAGCAATTATCAGGACCCCGAAAAACTATTGGAATAATAAATTTTTTTCAAATCTATTTGTATATGAAACTTATATATCAATACAAGATATGCGTTTTACTGGTTCTTAACATACGGAAATTGTGTACTGCTTCCAAACTCGAAATAATGCATACTCAAAACTGTATTGGCACACTTGCCGTTTAACTCTAAAATCTATAGTTCTTTTGAATTGTTAAACAGAAAAGAAGCTTGTAATATCTTGTATGCATTCACATCTTTAGTACCGATTATAGCCCGTAATCGATTTTGAATTAGTTTTATAAATTTCTTTTTAGTCACTGGAGAAATTTTTAACCACACTATAATAGTGCCTTTCTAAAATGATTTTTATTATTCATTTTCTTGTTTCTAATGTGTAAATTAAATATACGCCGGAGATTTCCTATGATTATAACATCTGGCGATAGAGATGATGAAAGAAACTGTTTTGGTACGTTATAATGAAGCTACTTCCGTGCTTTTTGAGTCATGTCTTGCCAAAATTGAAATGATTTTAGTATGCCAAATTGAATTGCACTTTATCGTAAATTATTTTGCAGTCTATCAATATATATATACAAGCGTTCATTATTTCTTCGATGAATACTGAATTTCCTATTTTGTTACATAACATGTAGCTCGAAACCATAGCCCTAATATTCTTTTTCACACAAATCTTTTTCGAAAATATTATACTTGCTCTCAATAGCTAAAACTACATTTTTTAAAAACTTCTTCGACTTACATAATATATATTTAAGTAAAGCTGAGATATTTATATCTATTTTGACCATTTATGCACGGGTTTTTTATTGTTGCACTTTTATCAATTTTAGCAGAATGCAAAACATGTTGTACAATGAGGTCATATCGAACGTTTTGTTTGTTATTAGCTGTCAAAAAGGTTACACGTGTTTTCGTTCATCAGATCAACAATCGATGCATACGTGGAAAAAGTAAACACTACTGTAATGATGCCCCAGCTTCCATATTCGCCAGAAATGGCTTTGTGTGAATTATTTCTGGTCCCAAAAATAAAGAGAACCTTAAAGGGTCGTTGTTCTGCAAGCATAGGTGATATTAAAAACGCACGTTCCGTTCAACGTTACGACTCTTTCTTTTTACCTTTTACGATTCTGTTAACAAAAGCCATAAGCACTACGTCACACAAACACACACACATTTATACACATACACAGATTAGAGCCTCATTAGAATAAATTAATTCATTAGAATAAAAAAATAAGAAAGTAATTTCCTTTTGCACGGATGACAATTCGCATTTTGTTCCAATCATATATTTTCGATCAAATATAAAGACAAATTAACTGCGGAATCTGACAGAATCCTGTAAACAAAGTCTATTTACATTCACGTCCTTGCAATGTATACCAAAATAAGTAGTTATGGTCCTCACATTTTACTTATAAACGTCCTTTCTAACGCGTAATTGTTATTTTGCAATGTTGATTTGATTCGACTGTAGTATTTCCACTTTGAAAAAGAACATTATTTCCGTGTGTTGGAAGCTATTAAATTCTATATTCTGTAATAATATTTATATTCAATATATAAAAATATTAAAAAAAAAAAAGTGAGTATCGGTATTTTTTTAACTCACTGTATACGTCCACCATTTGCAATGTAGGAATAATGCTCATGGAATAATGCTCTGTCCGTAAGTTACGCAATAAGTGCCACTTCTGAGGATTACGATTATCAGAACGTAGATTAAATGTTTCATTGAATTTTCTTATCTTACAATATTGCATTCATCCATTTGGCGATAATATTTAAATTTTTAATTAATAACATTCATATTCAGTTGGAATAATTGTTATATTTAGAATACATTTTATAAGCACAAATTTTTGTCGTATGCTAAGTAATTTCGTATTGTAAAATTTTCTAACTTGTAATTTTACAAAGTGTAAGTGTCTCGAGACTTCTCATAGAGGAAAATGTTTACGTGACGTAATGATTATGCTTCGAGAGCTTGACCTCGTATATATGCAGGATTGATAAGTACAAAAAAAGAAAACACCATCTATAAACATCTGTCTTTAATCCATTACCATAGTGAACGACTTCATTTATAACCGCGTGTATCTACAATGAAGCAGTGATACGTTTATGCATTAAAAACTTGTATTACATTCAGTTTAACAAGAAATTAACAATAGTTACATACTGTGTCACCTTACTCCAAGTCTTAAGTTCAGATATTCAACTTCTCGTAAGTAATATTGATGTTCTCGTTATTATCGCTCTTTTCTGCAACACAAAAGAATTCTTTACATTTCTATACAATTTGTTACCATTCGCGTCATCATTAATAATTAGCTAATCATTTTAGAACAAAAGTGATAAGTTTGTTATCCCACTTTTGAAGTTGTAAGTAATAAAAACGATAAAACACCAGGGATACTTAGGAGTTTTCGCAAAGTCGCCCAAATTATTACGCACTACGTAATAATATAAAAACGAGTCTCAAGGAATTACATGTGATCTCAGTTATGGTAGGACAAGCACTACCCACTGCTGCCCTTTTTACATTACGTGTCACGCTGTGTCGTCCTAATGGCACGTGGAACCCGAAACCTAATGGAAAGCAAAATATACCGCTCCTTATCGCTGCGTCAGAAACGTAGCGCAAACTCTTACAATTAATAGTTCATACAGGATATTTAGCATTGCGATCGATTGGCCTGAATTAGTAGTAGACAAAATTTATTACATCTCAAGTTAACTCTTCTTTTATGCAATGCTACGCAAAGGTTTAATAAGAAAGGAAGATACGCAAACTCTGAATAAAAGGAAGAAAGCACTTTTTGTCTCATGTAAGATTTGTAAAATGGCATATAATCGCGATATGTTTATTTTACATTTAGCCTGTTAGTTATTGTATGTGTTTGATGTAGATTTTTTTTATGTGGTTCATAATTTCATCTATTAGTTTGCTTTGATGTTATATGGCATGAAGATAATTACAATAGAATGTATACAATCGGTAAAAGGCTTTTATGTATTTTAATTAAACTGACCTTTGGAAATATTAATGGAGATATTAATATCATATATTAATTAATATTTTGATTAACAAATATTTTGAAATTTCGATTTATATTCGGCATAGGAATGACGTGTATAAAATTTAATGACATCGAATAACACACATCCGAGTGAATATGTTTATCTAATAGCACCGTATTTGCCACAAAAGTATTTCAAATCTCTGAGAAGTCTTCGTCAAGAGCTATATTTCGAGAGATTAAACAGTGTAAATGCAGCAAAAAAATTAGAAAATAAATGTTACATCAAAATTAATCTCTTTAATGGAGAAATGCCCTCAAGAAGTAACAAAAGTAAATACTTTCGTTATAAATACTTTTTTGAGCCATCTTTTAAATACTTGTCAAGGCCAATGTATAATAAATAGTGCTATAATCTGAAATTAAGTACGTTTGTATGTAAAAATTATGTAAAATAAGGAATGCAGTTAATAAATTAAATTATTTTATTATCAGCAATACATGTTCAGTAAAAAAAAAACAAAGTAAAAGAAAAATTGATGTTCTAAGATATATTTTGTTAACGTCTAATGTAAACATGAACACATTTTACATTCCAGTGATAATAACTCTCTATTCCTGTTTAACTCATATATTTGCTCTAATTGAAAATTTAAACTTGTATCAATTTAAGAGAATGATTGAAATCAATCAGATCAAAAAAGATTTAGCAATTTCATATTATTAAATCCAAATACTTTAAAAACTAGAATGTAGATAGAATTTTCCATCAATATTTGATAAATATGTGTAAGTTGATAATTTTTTGCACCGACTATTAATTACTGTAATATTCAGACACCACAATATATTTAATTTTATTGATCATTTGCTTTTACTTATATTATGTTGTTTATTCTAAACAATGAAAACACTGCTTATTATTTACAAATCGCAGTCTAATATTACGCTTGTAGGAGCTACAATAATGTTACTGTTCTAAGTTATTTTAACTTTCTGCTGACTTGAAACTACATCATGCTTAGTGAGATCAAAATCTGACAGATGCTACGCGGACAGCGAAGCCTAACGACAATATTTCAAAATGTCAAGGAAAGGAAAAACCACAATATATTCCTACATATGGAACCCCAAATCTGCTTGCCCGTGACGTTCTTAAGACAATTCATGAATTCTGATTTCAATTATATTTGATTCTTAAATTTAATAAATATTGATTATTTGGGCCACGCATTAGCAGCTTAGACTTATTGACTTCCTCACCGAAAAACGTCAATCTGTCGACTGAAATTCCAATGCCAATAAAACCAGATAGAGAATTTAAAATTATTAAATATGAGTTGTAATTATTAAATTGTTTGAAGTTTGAGTTGAAATATGAGTTGAAATTATTAAATTCATGAGTTGTCGAAAAAACACAAGTTTTAAAAAATGCCAAACGGTAACTTATAATTATAAAAAAAGAAAATCTTATTGTATAATGCCATAATTATTCAATATAAAGGAAAGTACTGTAGCAAATATTGTCAAAAAATATAAAGAAGAGGATTTTAAGGAATTTAAAAAGGACGTTTGTCAGTTCTTGATTCTAAGAAAATTAGGAATATAATAAGAAAAATTGAGAAATATCCACAATTATGTGCATTGAAATCAACGACAGATTTATAGTGAGAGTGTGAGATTTATAGAGATAGTGTAAGAACGTGATTTTTACTGACGAGCAAACATGATGCGTTTGGTTTAGATAAAAGAAAAAAAAGCATAGAGAGGAGTCATTAGAGAATGAAAATCGCAAAAGTCAAGTGTAAAACACGGTGGAGGAAATAGTGTTTGTGTGGGATTGTAAATCTTCCAATGGAATAAACGAATTAGTTTTTATAGATGACACTTTGGACAAAAATAAATATTTCGAAGTTTCTTAAAAGAAATTGTAAAAAACTGCTAAGTGTATTTTAGAAATAAGGAGATATTTTTATGTTGATATAAAATGTATTTTATTGTTATTTCACAATACACTACTAATCTATATCTGCTGCACTCTGACACTTAAAGAAAAAAAAATAAATGCTTACAATAAAGTTAACATGACTGGTTAACTAATAAAGATCAGGGAGCGGAAAAACGCAGTTCGCGAGCAGTATACGGCTCTTTGGTCAATTGAATGTGGCTCTACCGCGAATAATGACTATGTAACGTAATATTTTAATTTAAAAATAATACTTTTTATCAATAGACAAGATTATTGTGAATTGTGATAAGTATCTTATTTTCCTTTTATTCGGTGCTTAAACTCAAAAAGCCGATTACTCACAGTTGGTACATTGGGTACACTTTTTGATTGTCAATGATAATAACGCAATATGTAAAACACTATGGGCCTGTTTCATAAAACTGTGTTCCCGTATTACAAACTCTTTATTTAAAATTTATATATAATATTTAAAAAAAAAAACTTGTAACATAGGAACCGTAAGTTTTATGAAATGGGACCCTGGTACCCCACTGTCACTTTATTATGTGACTTTGATAAAGGAGAAATGGCGCAAAGACCTTTACACGAATCATCTTATCAAACGTTACAAGTTTAAAAATTTAACATTATAGTAGAAGAAAAAGGACAATACAGTATATGGAACGTGTTTAATCCTATTTATCATATATTATTAGGTTCTAGTTCTTCTACAGCAAATTTCTTGTAAATTTGACCCTCAAAAAAAAAATATTGTTCTACTGTTGACATTGGACTATTTTAACTAATAAATTTGCCGATCACTGCCTTAGATCTCAACATGCACATTCGAGCTCTCATTCGACCATACTCACACAACCATCGTTTATGTGCATTCCTCGAAATCATACGTCACGTAAAACGAAGTCACGTACTCCGTCCCAATTGCTCTTCTTTCGTCGCATCATATTCTAAACACACTCTCTTCAGTCGCTTGCAATCCTATTTTTAAATATCTACTTATTCTTGCTAATATTCTCAAACTCCTATGATATTAGGATTCGTCAACGTTACAAATTTTTTCAAGACAATGAACAAAACCAGTAATCCAGTATTGTGCAAAAAATATTATACATTTGTCCTGAAGTGTTGCACTTTCATCTCTCCTGTTCAAGCCGCGTAATCTGAATCTCATAAAGAACTTGTGGAATGAATCAAGACAAACCGTACCAAAAACATCCATACATTTAAACATAGACTGAACTACACGATTGAAAAAAGAATGAGGATATTATGCTAAATATCCGACAATATGCCAAAACGTTTAAACAACGTAATATGTCATGAAGGCTGTCCAACAAATTATTGATGTTATATCAAACTCAAATAATTATACATAAAGAGTCGAATTGTCATTGTGTCATTTTTATAACGTAGATATAAAAGATTTTTTTGTTTATAATTTTTTATCGAATAAAACATAACAATTACTAAATAACTATGTATGGTTCTGTTGTCTATAATAAACAACGAAATGTAATAAAAATAAACTGAGTGAATACATACAAATTTCGCGGAGAAATAAATCCATAAATGTAAATGTATTGCAGTGTTCGAATCTCAGTGAGTAACTGCATATTTTAGCGAATACTGAGACAGATTTGACAAGTGTTGTAACAAATAGCTTTTCTTTATTCAAACCAATAACCGAGTTATAAAAATATACCAAAATTTATCAAAATAATATGCAATAGGGTGTACATTACCTTCAATATACCTGCATAGACGACGAGTGAAGGATTGTGTAGGTTATTCTGATATCTAGAGTAGTAGCTAAGCATATATGTGTTTACAATTGTCTGTTGGATATCTTCCAAAATTCTTTGAACTCCCTCATAAAGTTTTTCGTTCAGTGCAACCCAGAAAAAGAAGTTTAACAAAGTAAAATCGAGAGAGTGGCAGGGGCAATTCATTATACTGCCGTGACAGGGCCAACGTTTATAGAATTTTCTGCCAAATTCTTGATATTCTGACGTACACCGGCCCTACGCTTATGGAAAAGGGAAATCGAGAAACAAACCAGAGCGAAATCTAACAACTGCATGCTAGTGGCCCAAATCTGCCATAATAAGAGGGAAAGACACAAGGATCTTTAGAAATCCCAATAAACAAAAGATAGGGAAACCAAATGCCCAAAAGTCTGGACCCATAAAATTGCATCTTTATAGCAGAAAACGACAAGAGGTTCCGAGAGTCCTCAAAGGTGTCTATTCATTGTCAACGCCTAGGACTCTAGGACTCTCAGATAGAAAAAAATCTAACGCACATGCCATAGATGCACGTGCAGGGCCTCGTCATACCCTGCATTTTTCCGCTAGGAAGGGGTAATTTTTCAACAGTATATATACGGGAAACCTTCAGGACACGGGGGCTTATTACTAATAAAATTTCGACTTGGCCGGACGTTAGTTCTTAGAGTTTCTCTCGATCTCCCTGATCCAACATAAGTAAGAATTAACTTAGCACTAAAATTCCCTTACGAGTTCTCTCCGAGAAATACCAAAATTCAAAATATTTCTTAAACATTTGAGGCGCATTAAATTTGCGTATCGATAGTTTGGGAATATCGTAGGGACGCCGAAGCTTACGATTTTCGTAAAGATTCTGAGGCGCATTAAATTTGCGTATCGGTGTTCTGAAGAATCCGAGGAATTAAGAATTTTAAGACACCCTGAGCGATCTTGACGCGCATTAAATTTGCGATCGAAAGCTCCGGACTGTCTAAAATTCCCAACCCGCATCTTCGGTTTTTTTATCGGGGCTTAGACGGAAGATCCAAGACACATTCATTTGCCTATTGGAAAATCGTCGAAGACCACGATTCGTCCCGATCTAAATCGTTTTCGGAAAGCTTGAGGCGCATTAAATTTGCGTATCGGCAGACCCCAAACGATCGATCGGTTTGATGAGTAAACAATTTAAACGTAAAATACGCGGTGGACGGAACTCAAAGGTTAAGAACTTTTATAATAAATTAGAGAAAACAATAAAAGTCTTTATTGCGAAAGGTTTCCTTGATGCCCTTCTTCAACCTCCAAAATTCGCCCAAAATCATTAGTCAGTTTGCCTCATCCCAAGGGAGTGTCGCATAGACACGAAACCGTCCTTTGCTTTATCTTAAAACCTCGGAAAATAAATCGAGAAGACGCGAAACCGCGACTTAAATTCGACAGTCGCGGATAGTCCCTGACAATATGATATAACATAATGTGTCGGACAATTGTCATGTTGATAATATATAACGTTGATATTCTAATGTACCTTTACTTTGTTATCTTCTAATACTTGTTCAGGAATTCAATATATCTCTGAATAGTTCAAGGATCAAAGTTGTATAACTACATTTTATGTAATATTTCTAATAAGATTATACATTTATTCAACTTTGTTAATGCAAATGGGGAGAATATTTGTTTGCATAGGTCCTAAATTTGTATCAATCTCCACTAAAATATAAGGTAAAATATATATTTTTTAGAAATATTTAAGATGACCTTAAAATGTAATAAAAAAGACAAATTTTAATTCACCTGCATCTCAATAATATAAGTTCATGACGTTGACCAATTTACCTTTATATTCATGTCAGTACCCGAAATTTGTAAGGCAAGGAATATATGCATATTATAACATGAAAATTCTTTTCAGTATAATACTGAACCAGTATATTTATATATTATAATTCTATCCTGAAATTAATTATTATCTTCTAGAAGTAACACTTGATTAACATATAAATTCTGTACAAGTTCCTCGTTCCAGTAAATATTTTGTATACATTTTAACAACAAAGTGATAAGACTGACAGAAAAATTTGCATTTAATTGGACACATACGATGTACGACGCAATGTATAAGTACTTATTGCAAAGTAAGTTTCTTACACAATTATTTAAAATCCCGAAGATTTTCGTTATGATTTTTAAGATTCTTACAACAACTCGTAAAACATTGCACGATATACCAATAACGCAATTCGAAAAGCTTTAATCAGTATTTCGCAAATTACATTTGATCGGCTTTCCCTTCTTGCAGATTATCTCAATCGACGATATTTTTTCAATTACATCTTGAAACAAACGCTCTTAATAAAATTCTGTTATTCACTCAAAACATTAACCTTTATTTGCCCTTAGTTTATCTCCAACAAATACAAAATACTTGACATTATCTCTTCCTCTGATCTTTTGTGCCTGAAATTAATTGCTTTCTAAACTTTTAATTTTTTACGTAAATACATACAATTACAAATAACATGAGAAAACATAGGTACAGTATAAATTTAGATCAATATAAAATATTTATTAAGGTTGAAACAACATTTTATTCAAATGAAGAGACATTTTAAATAAACATTTATTCAAAAGCGACGTTTTGAATGTCTCAGCGTGTTCCTTATCAAGCTTAAAATTAACAGCAAAACAAGAAATGTGAAAAAAAAACCAATATAATAATAGGTAAAAATAATTTTTACAAAATAGTTGTACTCGTTAACCAGCAAAACTATTTAACACTGTAGTATGATAGAAACAATTTACTCTGTCATATAATACTTTTTTTCTTTTCTTGTTCTTTCGTAGTCATTAAAATTATATGTAAGTAAAATAAAAAACAAATAATAAATATAAAAAAAGTTTTCTTCAAATCTTTGGTTTTACTTCGTTTGGAATATACGTTTTATAAGGGTTTCCTGCACTTGTAGATTATTGTACTTTCTGGGATGAAAATTCAACACTAATAAATTCTGAACAAATATTTATTTTTAATTTTTTATTCAAATTCATCAAGTCATCAGAATAATAATATTTTTTACATAATAATCAATCGTTAACATTTCTGTTAGTACGCGTTATTGAAAAATATCAATTTCTGTGAGAGTGACTTTCCAACATTATAAAATGTTCGAAAAAGACGAACGTGTATGATTTGAATTTTTGTTTGTTATTCATTAAAGATGAAGAATCGTAATTTGTTATGTAAAATTATAACAAGTTGGTTGCCAAGGTATTGCATTATGGGATTTGCTAATTCATGTGAAATATTCTGCAAAATCACGTGTACACGCTACTTGAGATTTAAGAACATTACTACAAAAAAAGTATATAATAGATCATCACAAAAGCTATCGCGCAATAGCAAAACGTTAAAAATTTAACTGAAAATTATTAAGTGATTAAACAAAAATATATGATCACATTATTTACTTTAAAGTGCGTAACAAATTTTACGAATTTTACGAATATTTCTTAACTACCCGAAAATTACTGAAAAACAAAAACGAGTAGCAATATCTGCCCTTAGGATCAATAAAGCAAATATTTGTAAGAAGACAAAGTTATTACATCCAATTAAGTCAGAACAAGTGATATAAAAAGATTTAAAAGATAAAACTAACACATAATGATATTAAAATAATCGAAAATCGCCTTATCAAGTACTTAATTAACTAGTGACAATATATATTTTTTAATAATAAATATTAAGTAAAGAGAAGAAGAGAATCACAATTTAAACATATAAAAGATAAGAAAAATCAATATTAGAATATACCTGGTTTTCCACTAACAATATCTTCCTTTAGACCTAATAAAGCACTAAAATATACAAGGAATGAAAAATTACTTTAGGAGATGCTTAGAACAATTTATTACTCAGAGTACGTGTAGGATAATTTAACCTTTTGCAGTCGGAGTCTTCTCGCGGACTGTCTGCTAGCAAAATTTACAGCGCTTGACTAGAAAATCGCACGTACAAGTATTGCCCCACATAAACCTTTAACGAACGAGCGTATTTGTCTAGAACAATGACCAATGGATCGATGGAATTTTAACAAATTAATTACTTTATTGCCAGAGCGAGAAAAAGTATACAATGAATTTTCAGTAATAATAGGCAGTATATGAACAGATATGTCCATACAAAAAGGTACTGACGTGAAAATTACGCAGAAACAATGGGAGTTGAAATAAACGAATAGATGTATATATGTAGAGATATCACGTCATGCCGCCTGTATAGCGGCATTCGATTTTCTTGGAATATTTATAATATCGTGAATATGGCGGCATTCGTTCGGTAAGGATTAAATAGTGTAATTGTGTAGTTAAGCAGTTAATTGAAATGGTATTTGAATCATATAAATCTTGAGACATTAAGGAAGACATTTACTTATTTAAAAAAAAAAAGTTTCACTATATATGTTTATCTAACGCATAGTAACGTCGAAAACAGGCATAAATATGCATCGCAGGTTTGTTAGTACACGTTAAACAAAACTAATTTGGTTGGAGTCTTTCACTTGATATTTTACTGTGCAAGCAGACACTGCAGTCCCGTTTACTTTTTCTAGCATATTAGTATAAAGCTCTATATGGAACTCGTCTTCTCTGCTGTTTATACCATAATCCTCTCTCGTACTTCGTCATTTTGCCACTCTTCTGCAACCTGAATGAGTGTGTTGAAAACTTCTAATTATAAATCACAAAATCATAAAATAAAGCTTACTACGAGAATATTACGTTTCCAATTTTTACTCTTATAACTTAGTGCAGATTTCGATCTGTACCGCTTGACATTTCAATGCAAACTGCGCTCAGCATCAAAAATTTCTTTCTACATCCTTAAATTTGATCGCTTATTTTTCCAAATTTTGCTGTATCGTACGATGCATACTTGCGTATCGACCTTCCTTAATACTTTTCTTCAATAGGGTGAAAGAGAGGGTGAAGAGAAACTGCTGGGAATACATATAGGATTGCTTTCGGCGTAACGCCGACTGATTCCTTTCACCGATATCCTTTCACGTATATCTCGGTATATATACCATATTTTGTTTTACCTTTTCATGCCATTTGAAGAAAAAACTTGGGGGACACATACACTTTTTAGAAATTTAAGCTCGCGTAATTTTATCTGTTATTATCATTAATAAACTTTTATTACCCCTGAGAGGAGTTACACGAGTGCAAAGGATTAAGATATCAAGCGCGTATATATGTGTAGTAAAATGGTGTTGATGAAAAATATGGTTTATTAGAAAGGTTAAAATATATACCCAGGTTATTAAAATTGTTGTTGACGGATGAGAATTGATGTTTAGTGTAGAACACCAAATACTCTAACAAACACTCTACTCGCAAAACTCAACACCTTTTCTCAAACTACACTGCTCGACTACTCACACCCGATTGTCCTGGCAGTGCCTTAAACAGTACCCAGTCACACATTTTTCTACACACAGACACACACGCGCTTTCATACGTTCGAGCGCCTGGGATACTCAAAATTTCTATACGCCTTGTATATCATACATTATCTTACGGCGGACGATGCTGCCGTCCGCCTCTAAGGCTGTTTATATGCAAGTTTATATGACGTGTATCGATGAGTTTTTGAAATCAAATTTGTGTTAGTTGAATTATTGATACGTCATTGAAAAACAAGGAAATATCACCTTGATAGTTGAAACGATGGAAGAAGTACAGAAGCACCCATTAATTTGTTCCTTAACCCCTGAAGGGGGGAAAGGAGAAGCTGGAATGCGATCGTGGAGGTGTCAAGTAGCAGCGACCGGCTGGACCTGGTTTACCGATTCTACGCTCGATATGCGCACGATTTACAAACGGCACCGAAATTGATAATCATGTCCGGTGTAATACACATTGATAAATATTGTTGCATTGTTCATAAAAGCTGGCAAATATGATATTACCAAACCTAATACAAGTGATTGGCAGTATAAGGAGATGGAAAATGTTGGTATTAGCTTTAAACATAGAAAAAATGTCCTTCGAGAAGGAACTTTTGCATCTTAGTTACTTTGTTGGAGTAACTGGCAAAGCAACTGATATTAGGAAGACGTACAAAATTACTAAGATGCAAAAGTTTCTTCTCGAAGGACATTTTTTTAATGTTTAAAGCTAATACCCCCATTTTCCATCTCCTTATACTGCCAATAACTTATATTAGGTTTCGTAATATCATATTCGCCCGTTTTTATGAACAATGCAACAATGTACATCAATATGTATTACACCGACCATGATCATATATTTCTGCGCAGTTTACAAATCACGCGCATATTGAGCGTAGAATCGGTAAACCAGGTCCAGCCGGTTCCTGCCACTTGGCACCTCCACGATCGCATTCCAGCTTCTCCTTGCTCCCCTTCAGGGGTCGAGGAACAGATTAATGGGTCCGTCTGTATGTATAAACGCAAGAGAAGAAATTAACATCACCGCTAGCATTCGAATTTCCAAATAAAATAAAAATCGACGTTTCGAACAAGTGGGTTCATCCTCAGCACCAATATTTTTTAAACCCACAGCATCCATGTATAGTTACGAACATAGATCGCAAAATTAGAATAAAAAACATTTTTTAATTTGTACGTTAAAAATAAAAAAAAATTGAAAAGAAAAAGAAACCGAAAAGGTTAATTTTAGTAACAGTTATTCAATTTTAAATAGTAGATCTTAACGGTGACTGGGTGAAATGTGGAAACGTTACATCTGCAAACTTGGAACACGTGTGAAGCGGTCAGAGGTATATGGTCGAATGACCAAACGAAGGTGAAATACGTAAATAACTAATAGAGAGCCTTACCAACAATGTCTACATCAACTCCGCATTGCAATGGTACAAACATTGGGAAGCACAATAGGGAAAAATTATTCTCTGAGCGGGAAAATTTGATTTTAATATATCATTAATACTCTTCTAGGATCCTTAATCTAGGATAATTTTGAAAATTTGCATTTCAAAAAATTAACATGATTCAAACAATGCTGGACTGGTATAAGTTATATGAAAATATTATATACAGATAAGGAGATGTACTGAATCGAACAAATAACATTGCATCTTTATAAATGATTAGAAGCAGATTATTTTTAAGCAGAATAAATTATTTCTATCCCAAGCAAACGCACTCTGAACACCGTGCAAATTTTTTGCGTACCACATAGCACATAAAAGTAAGAGAGAACTGTGTTAGCAGGTACCTGGTCTGGTCGACATGGCGCCAGGCCGGGATCAGGGCGGAGGGTCGGGCGGCGGTCGAGGTGGCGGCAACAAGGGCGCCACGTCATTATTCATCCTGTCCGAGGATAACTGCATAAGGAAGCAGACCCGCTTCATAATCGAATGGCCGCCCTTCGAATACGCCGTCCTGCTCACCATCATCGCCAATTGCGTGGTGCTCGCCCTCGAGGAGCATCTACCGAAGCACGACAAGACCATACTCGCACAAAAGCTCGAGGCCACGGAGATCTACTTCCTGGGGATCTTCTGCGTCGAAGCGAGCCTCAAGATCCTAGCCCTCGGCTTCGTCCTCCACCGCGGCTCCTATCTGCGCAACATCTGGAACATCATGGACTTCTTCGTCGTGGTGACCGGGTGAGGAAACCATATTGTCTTCTTCGTTTCTTTTCTCTCTATCTCTATCTGTCTCTCTCTCTCTCCCCCTCTGTCTCTCTTTCTTTCCGCCTCTCACATCCCCCTTCCTTTACTTTTCGTCCCTACTTCCTCTATGGCCTCTCCTGTACCTACTTTCCTTGTCCTATGACTCCGCTCTCTAATTTCATCTCACACGTTCCCCATCCCCATCGTTCATTTTCACCAATGCTCTTTCGTCCGAACTGGCTCAGGGTGTTCTCACCGCCTGTGCTTTTCGCGCTCGCTGCGACGAGAACGTGAATTTTCACCAAACTTTCTCATTGTTGCTCTCTCACCTTCAGAATTCTCCTTGCTATCAGCTTATGTGGCGTTCTTGGTATCGCGATTTACAGCGGTGAGAAATTATTGAATTCGCTTAAAGCGCGATTCGTAAACGTTTGCGCCCTAGTTTGATAACGGGATAGAGGTCTTTATCGCGACTGCTCGTATGAAAAATAGCCGGGCGAGGGGAACACCCGGAGCGAAAAGTGCCGGCGAAGATGAGGTTTCGGTCGAACGCCATATAATTATAATCTTTGCCCGTTAAGCTCATACATATATTTGAGTTGCGCGATCAAGCGATTTCTCGTTCCAATTACGTTCATTTCGTATGAGGAAGTCCGTTCTTGGAGGAGAGAATTTTACTGCAGTTGCTGGACGAGAATTGTGTGCTGCCGGTTTAAGAACGAGCGACGTCTCTCGATGAATATTTACTGACTTTTCTTAAAATGACAACGCGTCTTTCGTATCGTATCACGATCGATCCGCGGTGAATGTTGATAAACGCGGTGCCTGGAATAAAAATTGACACGCTGATAATCTTTCGTACATTGTTTTCAAATTTATCGGATATTCAAGAAAGCTGGTATATATTTGAGATTATGAAATCGAACGATTCTATAATATCCGGCTATATTACGCTTATATCCACGTGTTTATTTTCCTTTTTTATCTGCTATACAAATTTATCACGAAAATATGATACCAACCAAAATTATCGCCATATAAATAGAGGGAAATATTAGTTATAATTGAGAATTAACTTTTCACCTGAAAAGTTAATGTTCGATCGAACTAACCTTTGTAATATTATCTCAATGTGCAAGAATTATTCCAGCATTTTTGATAGCTTTACCACCGTTCTGAGCCACGCGTGTATCAACAGCGCAAAAGACAAAAAAGTCGATCAACGCGATCAGTAAATTCGGTACGTGAGTCCAGCACCGCAGTATGAAAAAAATCTTTCCCCGCGCAGTCTTAAGATTTAAGGAAATACGCCAATTCGTTTGCCGGCTAAGCAGATAGATTCTAGAGTAATCCTTGGATTAGGTCGATGACCGTGTTCGCCGAAACAAACGTGGACGTCGACCTGCGTATGCTACGTTCCTTCAGGGTCCTCAGACCGCTAAAGCTGGTTTCGAAAATTCCAAGTGAGTCAGTCACAGTTCTGTGAAAGAAAAAACCAAATACTAAGTACCAAAACAAGTACAGAAAACAGTCGAGCAGCAGATTATGACTAACCCCCTTCCCCCACCCCACCCCCCAGTTGTTCTTGGCAGTTTGTGTGCGTTTTCTAGCCACCTTAGTTTTAAACGTTTTGATACCAGAACTTAGTCTGTTACTTTAGTTTTCGTTGTTTTCTCGCTTTAGTTGAAACCTGGATCGACGTTTAGTTTTGCCAAGCGAGAAGAGCATCAGCTAATCTATATCTTTATACTAATATTGTCATAGTACGTAACTATTTAGTTTTCTCTTTAGTTTCCTAACTACATACACGTGTTTTGGTTTGGACTAATAACTATTTAGAGGCTATGGGTGTATTAGACCAGTTGATAAAGCTAGATAAACGTTGATGATCTATTCATGTGTCTACGTGGTTTGCGTAACTCAAGTGTCTAAATATATATATGTACATGTGATGATACATGCACACATATATACGTGTGATACTGTCTTTATAGAGGACTTGCGTGAAATAGTCGCTAGATTTATTCTAAGTTGTTTGTCCTTTCTGTCCTTGAGTTCGTTTTTGTGCACACACTGTTCACAATTAGAATTTCGAGCTGGAGGAGTGTAGAAGAGAAATGCATCGACACACGATCACACCTACGCCATATTCGTGCGCGACATCGTCATCATCAGAAAATATTCGATGAATTCTAAAAAAGGGGTTTCATTATTCATTCATCGACGTCTTTTCTTACGGCCCTTACTAAATTCATCGATTGAAGACATTTACATCACTTTAGTTACATTCTCTCAAACAAAAGAAATATAGAAGCAGAATTAATCATTAAACAAATTACGTAAATACTAGTTTAATTAAGTAAAATCTGTTGAAAAGTGCGGCGCTGCCTCAGCACCATTATCGTATCAATCGATTATAAGATTATTAACTGTGAACGAACGGACAAGCATAAAATATACTTCGTGGAAAAGTACGCGATTGTTGGACAGATAAACTGATATACACATCCGTTCACAAGCCACCGTAATTTTATTGGAGTAACTGAAACTTTCACAGTACGAAATGATGTACATAATGAAATCAAATTAATATTTATCGAGTTTACCATAAACGTGATATTAATAAAAATTATATAGCATTACTGCTTTTGAAGACATTGGTGTAAAGCAGAATAATCGTTTTCCTTGAAAGTAACTAAAGTCCGGTGACTTATGAACGGTAGGAGGAAGTGGAATTATATGTATACAGCAAGTGAATTCGCGCGATTGTAGCGACACATTCATCCGTCCACACGAACACGTATACAATGGCATCAAGGCGTCCCTATATTTAGTCATCTCTATTTTTAGCTAGAGTCGCTGAATAATAGAATTCACTATACATACGTTGGTAAATAGGTACGTGTCCTAGAGCAATAACGTATTCGATGCGAGCTCGTGTTTGCTAGAGAGTCGTACCTTTAGACATCCACGAGGTATCGAATCATCGTCCTACGGATTTTCAGGGTCTACCGGGACGTGCATACATCCCTCGCGTTTTTTCTTCGTCATCATCTTCCTCCTTATTCATCCGCAGAGAAGTTTTTTTCATACGCTTATTTGAAGATTCTACGAATCGCGACTCCGTTCTACCAGGACAGTCGAGCTAAAACTGCGTTTCACGATCTAATTTATAGCGACGTACGATTTGCTGTTATGATCTGTATCGTCCCATTGGCCACCAAAAGAAAGCAATGCAATGCGTGAAGAAGCGCGACATTGAGAATGAGTATGGTATTACGAAATCGAGAAACGATCGATCGATAGCATCGTGCCAGGCCTGCCAAACGCTCAAATATTTTACGTAACGCCTGAACTGGTCTTTAATAATGCTGTACTTATTGAATATCCTAAGGTAATGTATCTCATACGCACGATGTTATTTTGAGAAAGAGAAATGTATACGCAAAAGCAGATTGTTTTGCCACCGGCAATGAAACTGCGAGATGTGGCGAATCCCACGAAATATTCTCGCAACATGAAACTGATGATTTTACAAGAGAAAAGGGGATGAGGAGAAATCGGAGGTAGAAATCTTTTCTCATTTGTAAGGAAAAATTCATAAAATCGGTCGAGTACGCGCGCGCTAGTGGAGAGCGCGACTCGAGCGGAAGTTGCATTAAACTATATTTTATGATTGTGTACGTTGCGGATAAAGGCGGAAAACACGATGAACCCAGTCTTATCGAAATAAAGTGTGGATTAACCAAACGGCTTGGGTACAGGAAGAATGAGGTAACAATATTCAATTTTACGTAGGTAATCTGCATTTTAACCAAGCTGGGCTGAGCATAGGGAACAAATGGTGTGAAAATATTTAGAAACAGGGAGCACTATTCGAAGAATCGTGTATTATAACTGTGTTATCCGAATAAAGCTCATGTACATCCATTCTGCATCAAATTACTCACTTTACTACAATAACTCCTGAGAAATCTATATAAGTACATGGGTAAAACTGGATTCCGAATATTAAATCGATCCCCTTCGAGTCTTTTGAGTGCTTTTATTTTCTTCATTGGTATATTTCGAAGCACGTTGCTCTTATTGCTGAATAAATCAGCACTTTAATTTAAATATATTAACGTGATCTAAAATTTTACTTCTTCAAGTTATTCGCAGACTAAAACGTAAAAATTATCATGACATTAACTACGAACGCAAAGCGTAAAATAGTAATAAGTAACAATATCGTAAATAATATATTGTAACTTGCACTACATTTTTAATCACAGTTTTGGATTCATTACAGTATAATGATTATAATATCATTGAAACAGTAAAGTATAGAGTATCGAGTTATGCGCATACCACATTATACGATATTTAAAGAAAATAATAATAAAAAGACAATATAGTTCGTTTGATCAAACTATAATTCATCGCGTGTGTTCGTGGTTGATGTGTAGAGTTAGCTTACTCAAGCAAAGCATTTCACATATCAAAACGCAATTAAGTAAGTATATACTTTTTTTTTGTATGTAAAATCATCTCAATTACATCACAATTTCTACCAAACAAAACTGTATCCACAATTACTAATGGCATTATTTTGCACAGCGATGCAAAAGAACTATTCGTAATACATATGTGGGTAATTTATAGCGACTATCGCTTACATTTCAGCTAACGATGCATTATTATCTATTTACATCCTCTGCAATTCACAGTCACGTTTAAAATAACGTTCTATTTACATACCGCTTTTACGCCGAGTCGGTCTTTATCGTCTTTCAAATTTGCAGATCGTTATAAATCCAGTATAATAAAGCTTTTTTTATTCAAAGACGGATCTGAGTGTTCTAATAAAATAAGTTTATGATAACAGAATAACAACTTTCGCCGTGTTAAAATAAAATCATTTTGTATCTGCGTGTACTGAAACTTTTTTTCTATTGCTACAAATACTATGGTGTGAAATGCATTCGTCGTCAATTTTGTTCTCCGTGTCATTTTATAAAATGATGGCCATCAAATCTTTAGTCAATATTAACAGAAGTGCAAAGATCGAACAGTTCAAAGCATGTACTCTATGCAAGTATCGCGTACCCACAACGGAATAAAGGTCTTTTATCTAAAAGATCTGTTTAAAACATACTCGGTTCCATAATAGAACGTTTGGATAGATAATTTTATACTGACTCTCCTTACAGCATGACTCTCGTTCATCTTACAACCCACCTCTCAGCAATGACTGTTCCAGTGAGGGAGATTCTATTATATTAGTTCATTACGCGCATCTATTACTCTTCTTTTTCAATATAATGCTATATGTTTATCTATTAAATGTAATCATTATAATAGAGTAGAAAATGTTTAAACAAACTGTGAATTCTGGAGGACCAAGAAACTGGTGCAGTATTAACTCGTCATTTCATGATTTACAAAATATCACGCCCTCTTTCATATTTGAAAATACTGCAATTCAAATAATCCCGTTACTTTTCTTGTACAATCGATACTGTTTTCAAAGTGGTAGGTATTAATGCATATATAAAACATCCCGGATGTTCCGTTAATTCAAATAGAATCGTTAAAATACATAGTCACAGAGCTGCGTTGTAAATTTGCAATCATATGAAATGAAGGGTTAAATCGTCTCGTTCCGATTTTACAAATCGGAAAGCGCATGAACGGACTCGATCGCGGCTCAGGAATGTATTTATACACCCTCGAGCAGGGCAAGAAACGGAAAGCGACAGGAGGGCATTGTCCGCGCCGATATCTCAGAGTGACTAGAGCCGCTATCCCTGCAATTATATCCGCCATTGCCATGCAGCCCCCTACGTCATGTTCTCGTGTACCTGGATTTAATACCTCGAGTCGACAGTTCGCGGAGCGTGTAGAGGACATGGCAGAAATACAGAAATACCGGCGAAAACAGGAAGGAGGATGACTCACAGTGAACACGAAACGACTGGAATAACATTTTGTTTGTACAAAGTTTGATTGTTTCAGAAAGCAGTATTATGAATCGATGCGGCTTGATTAATCTTTTGTAACAGACGGTGACTTCGAAGCAACATTTGATTTATGTGCTTTGTTCTAAATTACCTATCGTTCTTTCCAGATTCACAGATTAGTATAAATCACAATGGCATTCTTCGATCATCGAGTCATCCATTTCTTATACTCAATTTCTGTCTTTTCCGTTAGGGGTATGAGATTGCAGAGAAGAGGTGATCAAAGTAGAATCGGAATGTGAAAATGTAAGCAAATCTTGGTTTTAGAAGGTCAACGAGACGAAAGGAGCAGTGCTTTTGATTCACCTTTTACTCAAAGACAGCACTACTTTCTTCATAGTTGAACAGCATAATAATATGGTTTACAGGAAATGGAGGGATGTTCGAACCAAGAAGATTCTTGCAATTGTTAAAGTATAAACGGCCGAGAGTATGTTACACGATCATGAATAGAATTTTCTCTTTCATCTTTGTACTCTGACTTTTTAGTTTTTCAAAGAATTGAACGGTTACGTCTTAAGCGTCAACAGGTCTACTGTTTTCATGATAAAATTTAGAGTTCTTGAAATTTTATAAATAGTATTCGAACGATGCCTAGTGATTTTGGAGTAACACATCGTAAGAAAATTATAAGAATATACCGACGTTGGTTAATATATAACACTTTGTAGACAAATTGTATAAACTGAACCCTAAATTAAATCAGCTTTCGAAGCACATCGTTGTGCAAAGTAATCCCTCAAGTTTGCGTAGAGATCTCTGTAACAATTTGCGCCATAACGATGTAATAAGTCTCAATGGATAGTTAATCGCTACCCCAGACGTCTAACTTTATTGAGATTTGATACGTCATTGTAGCAAAAATGATTACACAGATAAAATATACCACAATCGAAGTAATCATATTGGAAATCCTTTCGGTTTTTCCTCGAAAGCGAAAAGGTTCAGGGCCGAAATTTATTTTATAACTTTAACATTTCCGAGTTATATTTACATTCTTCGATTTTTTGAATATGTAATTTGAAACATTTTTCTTCGCTACACACTTCAATCCATCAATCTCCCAATACTAAAAAATTTTTAACAGAATATTTATTTTAACGCGGGAGAAATTTCTTAATTTAATTTCGACATTTCACACCCATATACTCATTTTTTACGTTATTATTTGAATATCAAATGAATAATATGCTTATAAATAATTTTTAGAAATACTACATCCATAAATTTAGCGTTAACCTTATTTCTTCGTGTACGTCATTTGATATTGTGAAATCGTCTAGTTCCTAATTTTACTAAGTGTTCGGCGAAATATGGATGAGAATGTAGATGAGAATTGTTTCACTGTCATTTTTGGTTGAATTGTTAATTTTTTTTCGTGACACTATTACACTATCGAAAGTCTACAAAACCTTAACTCACAATAAATTTAGTTATTTTGACT
Organism: Ampulex compressa; assembly: GCA_038496175.1. Lineage (NCBI taxonomy): Eukaryota > Metazoa > Arthropoda > Insecta > Hymenoptera > Ampulicidae > Ampulex > Ampulex compressa. The sequence continues at coordinate 5,610 of JBCFXI010002006.1, read as the reverse complement.
GATGTTTACATTCGTTTAAAAATACCATAATACTATTTCAAAGTGTAAACAATATTCGCGAAGCAAACAATATTGATAAAATTGCTTATTATCTCATTCATTTATTGGAATTTATTTCATGTCCAGATATTTATGGATGTTAATGTATGTTAGGATGTAAATTCTCTTCTCCCACTTTGCCTATCCGGCATCGCAATTACAAATACCGTCATGTCGGTCTTTTATATTGTACACCATACGGATTTATTGGAAAGTAGCAGATGGGAAAAATATACGTTGACGGATTTTCCGAGAAATTTCATTTCGTTTGAAAGAGCGATCCACCGCACGCTAATTCGACGAGTTAATCCACGGGACAAAATCGAAAAAGCAAGCTTTGACTTTCCACCCTCGCATCGCACCACGCAATTCTAGCTTCTCACCTTTCGCGTTCAATTTAGTGGTTCAAATCGAGCGGACCTCAAATTTGAAACTTATATTTCATCATAAAAATTCATATAGTCACGAATTTTGCGAAAGTTCGGCGACGGCTATTTAACACGTCATTACTGATCGATGACGTAAATTGTAAGCAGTAATATCTCGGTATTAAACATTTCTTGCGTCGAATCATTGTCTTCGGATGATAAAAATTCTGTCATTTGGCTAGCGTTTCTTACTAGAATAAAGATATACAATAATTCACTCAACTAATCACTCTTGCAATAACAATCCTTTGCATTGAGAAGCAATCAAACTTTTAAGTAAACACGTTATTCAATAGAATGTGTAAGAAGCACAATATTTTATCCTGTTTTTATAATATGCAAGATATGTCGTTAGTCCTCAAAAGCTACAGCAGAACAAAATAAATTACAATACGTTTCTTATGCTTTATATGCGTATGTTCTTCATAAATGACTATCTTTCCATCATTAGACGTTCTTACAAAACGGGGCTTTATCTCTACATTTGAAAATAGGGAAACTATCGTATCATATGAAACACAAGAGTGTAAAGTGTATAGAAATGAATTTACTTACGACATCTTCAGATACAACCAAAAACAATTTATAAGAAATCATAGAAGGTACGTATAATCCTTGCGATTATCTTAAATATAACACCTTTTCATCCGTTACAAATGGTAAATCTGTCTATTTATTCAATACTTCTTAACAATAAGACCTGTAAGCAGTAAAATGCTTCAACGAACCATGCCGATTCGCTGCAAAATACCCATCGCTAATCAGCAACGACTGCCTTGTCCCGAGAAAATTTTAATCTCGGACCGAGCGTGACGTTTTGCTCGATTTTTCGGCGATATTGCCTGGCGTAGACGTAAAGATAAGCAGGATCAGCTCGGCGCTTGGCGCGCTAAAAGGAGAGCACGGTAGAATCGAATCGCTTTCGTAAACGAATCAAATCTTGGAAGCGTCGAAGGATAAACCGACCGGTAGGAAAAGCACCCGTACGATCGAACGACCGACCAACCGACGATCGTGCGAATCCTAGGGCGATAGAAGATTCTCATAGAATATCACCCCGAATCTCCCCTGTCCGTCCCTCGTTCCTCTGGGTTAAGTTAGAGAACGCTAGTCAATACATAGTGTCGTAGTTTAAGTACTTAAGTAGCGTGAGTATTAGTGTAATAGAGTAGTAAGTAGTAAAGTGTGGCGGGGTGTGTGTGTTTTGGGGCAGGTTCATCACGGCGTTCTCGCAAGGCATAAACCTGGATATGGATCTGCGCACGTTGCGTGCGATACGCGTGTTGCGACCGCTCAAACTTGTCTCCGGCATACCGAGTGAGTAGCGTTTCAATACAATTGGCCAGAAACAAAAAAGTCTTGCTGGAATGAGAAAAGAAAGACAAAAGCCGTCTTGTCTCTCTCTCTGTTTCACTATTTTTTACTCTTTTTTTCACAATTTATTTATTTTATTCTCTCTCTCTTTCTCTCTCTCTCTCTCTCTCTCTCTTTCTCCTTCTCTCTTTACTTGCTCTTTTTTTTTATTCCCGCGCGTATTCGAGCCACCGCTACAAAATCTCCCAGCGGCACCGCGAAGTTGACGAAATTATCCGATCCGGAATCCGATGAAATCGGAAGCGGCGATATTCGTATCCGCAGAATGCACGTTTCGATCGTAGATTCGTGCTCGGTAAAGTCCATCGGTTCGGCTTGTCAAAATTGCTTCGGTGTGCCATTACCAGAGCGTCACCGCGTCGGTCGAAATACGCCCGCGCTGTGTTTTATGGGTAATCGATAAAGTCTGTCTATACGATCGGCGAGAAAGTCCCGATGTGGGGAAAAGAACTCTTTCGTTTTTTTTTTCTTGAAACACGCAGAAACTGTCCAAAAGTGCACGGCTTTAGGGTGCGGTCCTCGTTGCTCAGGGAACACGTGCCCCGACCGCCGTTTCCGGATTACGGAGCTCTGCCGGAAACTTTCTTGCGTCTGGAATTCGGATACTTCGAGGATCAGATCTGATCCGTCCCTCGAAAAATATTTATATCTACGAATAGCCGCCTACATAGAATTGACCAAGAGCGAACTGATGAATATGTTTCAGAAATCGAATCCGTAGATTAATGTAGTAATCTTTAATGCAAGCATATTTATATTTATATAATACACGCATATATATGTACGTATATATATATACATAGTATATAATACATATATATACATAATATCTATACGTAGCCGCCTTGCAACGCTAGTATGATTATTTTATTTCTGTTAGTAGTACCACCCAAATAGATATTTTTTGAAGTTGTATGTTGTGTCTAGGTAACGGCGAAGTATGTCGATTGTTCAGGCGCTGGGACGTTTCGGAAAAATCGCACGTACGATCACGGCCAAGAGCGGAAAGGCGTTCAAGTCACGCTCTTTGAATTACCAGACAGCGTGGCCGCGTAATTCGATATTGCAAAAGTCAGCCGGGTCGATGTAAATTCGATTCTTGGAATTAAACGGAGAATGTGATGTTGACGTTTATGTTTAACGACGTACGAGAAATGTTGGCCGGTAAATTAGCTTGACACGATGTAATAATGCACGAAACCCCGAGCAACGAGGAGTAAGGAGAGCGATAATAGTGCAAAACAAATTCGAAAGTAAAATTCGACATTATTTCCGTGGAACCGATGGTTGGACCTAATTACTCCTCGCCGATTTTTTGCGAACAGGTCTCCAGGTGGTGCTCAAGTCTATCATCAAGGCAATGGCGCCGCTCCTGCAGATCGGCCTGCTGGTACTCTTCGCCATCGTGATATTCGCCATCATCGGCCTCGAGTTTTATTCGGGAACACTGCATAAAACGTGTTACAGCATAAGGGACATCAGTGAGTAAACGAGGCTGTCGATTCGGCCGAGTAACGAATACTTACAGTGGAGCGATATCGTTTATCGTATGATTACAAAACCTTAGAAATACGCTCAATTTGGTTCCTTCATCGTGCGTATCGTTTTAATGTCAACATCACTCTTACCAAATTCAATAGTGAAGACATTAGGAGCAATCGTTTTATCGTGTATACTATTTTATCCTAGATAATAAATGAAAATTCCAACGTTTATTAGCGCTAGAACTATCGAAGTAGAAAACTGTGTAGCTTACTGTTTTACATGTTGTAATACAACATTCTACATCGATTGGTCAATAATGTTATTTTTTTAACATAATCGAACCGGTTTTTGCAGTAAAATGTAATACATTCCACTCATCAAAATAATCATTATTTTTAATGGTTACGTCCTATGCTTTGTGCAATTGAAAACGCAGAACAAATATTTGACTATAAGACTGAGTTATTATTGAAGCAATGTATTGTATTAACCCTGAATTAGCATCTAATAATTATTGCTCAAATTTATAACGGTACATTTCCTGAGATATTCTAACATTTTGTTGCAATATATGAATGAGTAAATGGATTTACATAAGCATCTGATGTGTTTAGTTCCTTTTCTTCAAATACATACATACATACATATACACCTCGTATACATATATATAAATGTCGGTACAGTGATCAATAATTTACGCAAAAATAAACAGAATCAAGTAATCATTGGGTAAAAAAAGTATTATGTCTGTATGCATATAAGAGTATAAATCCAAATGCCTTCTGTGGAATATAGTGTGATTTTTATTATTTCTTGCCCAATTGATACTGTATCATTTTCAAATTCGGCTCATTAGATGTTATTATACAAAGTATTACGTTTCAAATTTTATTGTATTCGATTGTATTGTATACAACGTTATCAAAATTGTGTTACTTGCCTATCGATAAAATATTCGAATTCCATCTTTTAGAGGAAGTGCGTACTGCTTCGCTTTCAATATCCGTTAAATGCAATGACTACACTAAAAATATCATGAGATTTTGCACAATATACTAAAAATATACGACTTTCAACTTCAGTTAAAAAAAATTTGTAGAAAATAAATTGGACCTTTGAAATGCTACGCGAAATAAAACGTAAGGAAGTTCGACGATAAAGCTTTAAAATTCGTGGCTGAGTCCGATGCAAAATTGAGCATTCAGGAATGGTCGGATAAACTTGGGTCTACATGATCAACAGAGCAAAGACATCTCCAAGAAAGTTGGAAGTGTTTACAGGCGGGTCATACGTATTCGACACGAATTTTCCTCCGCTAACGAAGAATAATGGCATACGATATGCAACTCGTTTCTTAGATAACAAAGAAGTAGAATATTTCGCGACAGAATTTTAACTGGAAACGAGAAATAAACTCTAAACAGAAATGTAAATGAGACTAGAAGAACCGTCCAATATTAGTGTGAATATCAGAATTATTCTTAGTTCCGGAAACTAGCATTTTTATGTGTCGGATAAATCTGAAATATCATTAAGTTTCAATTGATAAAACTTAAAAAAATTATAGTACCTGAAATCTAATATGAGAGATTAAATATCAGAGACTGCGCGAAAGTAAAACAGAATCACGTAAGACTAAAAATACGTGAGAAAAAATAAAACAATTAGAATATAAATTGACCGCAATCTTCATACTTGTTGAATATAACTCTACCTGATTATCGCTTATTTAGATTTTTAGAAAATTCGTTTACTGGAAACAAGTGTAAAATTATAGATGAAGTCGAAAAAGTTATTTTTTCTTTCAAAAGAATTTGTTGAAGAAGGGATTTAAAATTTGCACAGGTTTACGAAGAAATGCTTTCGAACTAATTAAAGGAGTTACGAGTTTAAATAAAGAAATTTTCAAGTAACAATGTAACCATATTTCTAATACCAAACTTAATTTATTCAAATAAAAATGAAGAAGTTTAATAAATTGTATAAACATTTATAATTTGCATATCTTGACTTTTACATTATACAAATTTTTCATCATCAGTAACTGCGAAACATAAAATCCTATTTGTATCTCATGAAATTCCAAATTATAAAAATGTTTCCACGTGAGAAGGCATACTTGCATAATTATTTTTGTCTTTCGTAATTTCGATCCAATAGAAAAAAATCCACACTAAAGATGGAAGAAGGAGGCACCAAATACCTGCCAAACTTCTCTGGCACCTTTGTTCTCTTTTCATAATGCAAGATTATCTACACATATAGTTTAATTTACTTATATATA
>JBCFXI010002005.1:0-32844 GCA_038496175.1 Ampulex compressa | reverse complement strand
GTTCCCTCGGCGAAGGTCCCGTCAGTTAATGCTATATGGTGTTTTCCGGCGATCATTACTGTCGTTATACCCTCTGTTTTATTCAGCTCGACGTTCGGTAATCCCTTATATTTTTTATTCAAACGCGATCCTTCGTCACACGGGTACCCATCGGGATTTGGAAAGTACAAATAATTATCTGTTCGCATGTCTAATCTATCTCTGCTATTTACGAATTGGTTTTTAGAGCTTCGCGTTTCTCGCCTATTGTCACCTAACTCTTCAGTGCAAGATATTTCTCCACTAACAGACTGATCCTCTCTCTCATCATGGCAGACACTACCTTCGCTATCGCTACCGGAGTTACTACCGTCATCACTGGAATATTGTCCCTTCTGGTCAGCTAAGTTATTATAATTTGTTATTAATCTATCTGCGAGTTCTAAGAGATCGTATTGCGATTGGATTTTGTTAGGCTCCGACGGGTTGCTACGCGTAGGTGAATCGTTTACTCGTGTTTCAGCTGGTACGTCGTAATCTATGTCGGTTCTCGAGCTTTCACCCGCGTTTTGTTTTGGTGGTTCATGAGGCTTCAGGCGCGGTCTACGAGTTCTTGGTGGGAGGCCCTCGCTTAGTGGTTCTTTTAACGTACGTTCCCGGCTTCTAGTTACTATCGGGTCCCTACCCGGAACAGCGCGATCTTGTTTCGAGGATTCGCCGCGTCGCCCAGCTGACTTCGCTCGTTCTGAGTCAAGGTTGTCGCGGGAAGGAGGGGGCGATTCACTACGGGGTCGCTCGGGATTCGACGAGTGTTGATTTCCCTGTTGATCACGATTTCTAGCCGTCACGGGATACGAATGGGTGTTTACGGGATTCCGGGATAAGGCGTCGGCGTTTACGTTCGTTTTCCCAGCTTTGTATACAATTTCGTATTCATACTCGGCTAATTTCAACCTCGATCTAACGAGGCGTGACGTGGGGTCCTTAACATTATGCATCCACACTAGGGGTCTGTGGTCAGTGATAAGCGTGAATTTTCTGCCATATAAGTAGGGGCGGAAATGCTGTACTGCGTAAACAATTGCCAGAGATTCCTTTTCGATCGTAGAATAATTTTGCTCAGCGTCGTTCAGCGTGCGGGAGGCATAGGCGATCGGAAGATCTTTACCTATCGGGCCTTGGCTCAAAATTGCTCCTATAGCGAATCCTGATGCGTCAGACGTGACTAAAAAGGGTTTACTAAAGTCTGGGTATTGCAGAATGGGTTGTTTGCACAATATGGTTTTTAATTCATCGAATGCGGTTTGTTGTTTGTCATGCCAAATGAATGCGACGTCCTTTTTTAGTAGATCGGTAAGTGGTTTAGCTATTTTAGAGAAATTTTGAATGAAATGACGATAATAACCGGCGAGTCCTAGAAATTGCTTAATGTTTTTCGGGTCCCTAGGTACCGGAAAATCTCTTACCGCTACTAATTTGTCGGGGTTCGACTGCACCCCATCTTTTCCGATTATGTATTCCAAATATGTCACCTCCCGTTTTAGAAATTCGCATTTGTCCGGTTGAAGTTTGAAATTAGCGCTTCGTAATCGCTTCATTAATTTTCGGAATTTGGCTTCGTGTTCCTCCAAGGAGCTGGCATATAATACTATGTCATCCAAGTAGACAAACATTTCGTGTCCCTGAATTCCCGTTAAAATTCGATCCATTAACCGTTGAAAAGTCGAAGGCGCGTTTTTAAGACCAAAAGGCATCCGTTTGAATTCATAATGACCGTAAGGGATCGAAAAAGCCGATTTGTGCGAGTCATTCGGATCCATTTTTATTTGGTGAAAACCCGAAGCTAAGTCGAAAACCGAGAAATACTTTGCTCACCCAAGTTGGTCCAATATTTCTGTAATTTGTGGTAGAGGATATGCATCTCCTATCGTTTTTTCGTTTAGCGAGCAAAAATCTAACACCATTCGCCAACGTTTATTCCCTTGAGAATCGGGTTTTTTCGGCACTATCCAGACAGGTGAATTATACGGCGAATTTGATTCTTTAATAACATCCGCGGTGAATAACTCCTGAATTTGACGCTGAATCTCGTTTTTATGCACGGGCGGGAGACGATACTGTCGAGTGTTTATTGGAATCTCGTCTATGGTTTGTATTTGATGTTTTAACACATCTGTGTGACCCAACGGTTCCCCCGGTAGATGAAACCTGTCCGTGTTTTCGAAAATTAAGTCGTCAACGCTATCGGCTTCTTCTTTGCTTAAGTGCTCTAAACGCAGCAGGTTCTTAATTTTCGCGGCGCGTTCTTTCCTATTCCTTAATTCCTCTAAGTCGTCCCCTTTTTTCACAACAAAGGTTTTCCGCGGGACGAATGATTTATTTTTTCCCTCCCTTAGCATTTCGAACTCCTCAATCTTTACGACTGGAACCCGTATTCTTACATCTTGAGTCGTAACGTTTGTTACTCTTAAATAACCCTTACCACCTTTATCCGGTTTTATCAAAGCTTCGCCGCAAAATACTCCGTCCGTTATTTTTATTCGCGGCACGTAACCTTCCCGGATGTCCGGATTAAGTACCTTAACGAAAATTTGGGAATGTGCTCTAGCGGGTATCGTTATCTCGTCTTCTGTTCCAAATGGTAAGGCCGCCTCGCCCCATTCCAGTTGGTTCCTGCCGTAACTGATATCTGCGCGTTGCTCTACCAAAAAGTCGGATCATAGTATTCCGAAAATTGGGGAGTGATTGGTCTATACGAGCATTGAATAAAACCCAGATGTTGTAGGGTGTAACGTGAGGAAATTAATTCCTTAATATTGTTAACGACGTTTCGGCTCTCTTGTGAGCCCTCTTCAGGTTTATTACTGAAAATTATTAATTCCAATTTGACAATAAGTGTGAATTAATCAATGGTTACATAAATAAGAACAAAGTAATTCAAGTTAACTGTATATATTAATGGAGGTGATGTAAATATTTGTATGATAAAGTAAGCAAAGTCTTAATTAATAAGTGTGAATTAATCAATGGTTACATAAATAAGAACAAAGTAATTCAAGTTAACTGTATATATTAATGGAGGTGATGTAAATATTTGTATGATAAAGTAAGCAAAGTCTTAATTCACAAGGAAAGGTTGAGAATATTGATGGTAAGTGATAATAATATGAAAACTGAGAGTGTAAAAAGAAAAGTATTTAAAATGATATTCTTATTTGTTAATAGTGACTGCAAATAGGAGGAACCATACCTTGACGAAACAAACTCAGATTTAAGCAAAAATACCCAGAATTGGGAAAAAACCAATGAAAGAAAAGTTAGTGTCGTGGTTGCGAATAACTATGGACCAGCTTCCACAAATTTATAAGTTGCAAAAAGCTGAAATGGAACAAAGATGTAATGTGTTCAAGCGTTGGTTCGCAACTGTCAGTTAAAGTTCTATTGTGTGTGAAAATTCGTTATGCTCATAAGTAATTGGAAGAGAATGAGAAAAATGGCGGAGGCGGGAAGACAGAGGATAGGAGTTCAGACTTATGTTGGGGGGGAGTTGAGGAGTTAATAGTAGAAACCTGCGGGAAATTCAATAAGTAATTGGAAGAGAATGAGAAAAATGGCGGAGGCGGGAAGACAGAGGATAGGAGTTCAGACTTATGTTGGGGGGGAGTTGAGGAGTTAATAGTAGAAACCTGCGGGAAATTCAAATTGTTAAAATGATCTTAAATGTGTGAGTAAGGTATTATAGGAGGGGTGTAAGTTCCATGTGTCTGTTTGAAGATTAATAGGCTGCGGTTCAATTTTAATATGAAGCATCTCCGAAATGAGTCTTTTGAAATATAATGGTTCTTGATCTAATAATATATCGACGTTATCAAAATCAAATTGGTGCCCAGTGGTATGGTGATGAGATGAGACAACCGAATTGTTAGCTTTTAAGCTGGCGTAATGTTCTTTAATACGCGTAATTAATTTGCGTTTCGTTTGTCCAATGTAGGTATTCAGGCAGTCCTTGCATTTGATTCGATAGATAACGTTATTGGTGTCAAATTTATCAATATGATCCTTGCCCAATTTTATGATGTCTATAAGTTTGCGGGGAGGAAAAAAAGCCGGAGTTAGATTGAATCTTCTAAAAATGTTAGTTAATCTTGGTGTGAGGCTGGGTATGTATGGTATCGGAATGTATTTTAGAGTATCTTTATCCTGTTTTTTGCTTATTGAAGGATGCGTTAATTTTGCTAGGCGCCGTTTAATTTTCTGTTCAACAATCTTCTGTGGAAAATTATTATTGTGTAAAATGTCCTTGATAAGGTTAATATTTTTCCTATGGAATTTTTGGTCCGACAATAGTATAGCTCTGTCTATTAGTAAATCGATGATACTTAATTTTTGTGAAGGGTGGTGGGCAGAGGAGAAATCTAAATATCTACCTGAGAAAGTTGGTTTATGGTACCAATCGAAAGAAATGGTCCCATCTGAGTTTTTGATTAAAGTGATTTCCAAAAAGTTGATTCTTGAGTTCATTTCTATTTCATAAGTAAATTGTAATCTGGGGTGTATGGAATTTAGTATTTTTAATGTAGAATCTATTGCTGAAGATTGTCCGAATTATTTCTGAAATTTGGTCTGTAATTTGCGTTATTCGGCGGTTGGTAGTGCGCAGGGCGTTGGTTACAATGTAAAGACGGGTTTAAAGGTCGTGGGTTTTGATTGTAGTTCCGTGGCTCGTTAAAATTTGGCGAATCCCGTGGATATTCGTCCCGGTTATATTGTCGAAAACTACGAGGCCTTGGTTGATACCGATCGTTCCGTCTTATATTTCTTGGGAGATTTGATGGGTATGACCAACAGTCGGTTGCGATGTGACCAATTTTGTTGCAAATTTGGCACCTCAAGGGTTCCGGCATAATATTTCTGACCGCCGCGGATCTTTCATGGCTCGCAGAGTGCCCTAACGTTACCTTTCGGATGTTTCTGATGACCTCCAATTCTTTTTCAGCGTCAATAGCGTGATTGATGCTTTTGTTTAATGTAGCGCCCCGACGGGTTTTGTGTGAAATTTCGGCCCTTAATCCTCTAATGAAACTATTTACGATATTTTCCTCGTTAGTTTCTCTAAAACTCGCGGATACTGTCTGGCTCCTACGTCTCTCTGCGTCGAGAATTCGTTTCCCTATTTCTTTTACTCTATTCGCGTAGGCAATCACGCTTTCTTCCGGTTTTTGGCACATATAAGCTAACTTTCCCTGTGCCTCGTACACGGTTTCACGCGGCCCGTAAATGTTCCTGAGATATTCTAAAAATTCGCTCATTGTGTGAAATTGAAGCCCTAATATCGCGCGATGGGCATCCCCGCGTAACTTATTTCGTGCAGATTTTACCAGGTTTCCTTCCGAGGCAGGTGAAATCATGTTCAAAGCCTCTTCGCATCCTTCGGCAAAGTACACGAACGCCATACTTTCGCCGTCGTAGACGGGATGGCATCTAACGCGTCCCGATATGATGATAGATTATATAGAGGACTTACTTCATCTGCTGTCAGTACGGTTCTTTGGTTTAGTTGTGACCTCAGTTCCTCGATCTCCCTGCGCTGGGTTTTTAATTCTCGGTAGGACTCGTCCAGGCCGGCCAGGAGTTCTTGTTGCGTGTGCGGCGCCTGATGCTGTGGTCCTTGTTCTGCTTGCGTATTTGTCGCGGGTCTTACTGGACTGCGGTGCATTGCCATGTCGTTGGTTTTAACCACCCTTTTTATTTTACTCCTGGGATTTTACCCTCCTTTTTATTACTTAACGCCTCTCGTATCCCACCGCTCGGGTCTTACTGGACTGCGGTGCATTGCCATGTCGTTGGTTTTAACCACCCTTTTTATTTTACTCCTGGGATTTTACCCTCCTTTTTATTACTTAACGCCTCTCGTATCCCACCGCTGTCACCAAAAATATGTCACGATCTACCGTCGGGACTGATTTTTATATCGATTTATTGTTATGAAGATTAACGGTTTTTCGGGGGCTACGTGCCTACGCGACATTCCCCTGGGATGAGGCGTATTATTTAATCTCTTCGGGCGAATCTCTCGAGGGATGAGATAAACTCTTCCACGAACTTACCGTAGGGATGGGGTTGTTCGAGGAAAGGTACTAGGATGGTTTCAGGAGGTTGGTAGGGTTGTTCAACGCCGCCGAGGTTCTCTTTAGCAACAAAGATTTTTATTGATTTCTCGAGTTTTAAGTAGAAATGTCTGACTCTGGAATTTGGTCCGGCACGCGTTTTTCGTCTATCACGTTTACTCATCAAACTGACTGAAACGCTTGAGGGCTGCCGATACGCAAGTGAATGCGCCTCAGGCTTTCCGTAAAACGGTTTAAGTCAGGACGTGGAAGGGACTCGTCGGGATTTCCTAGGCGCAAATGAATGCTCTTCGGATTCTCCGGCTGACCCTGTGTTGCACAAACAGTTACTTAGAAAATCAGATTCTCCAGGGCTTTCGATACTCAAGTGAATGCGCCTCAGATTCCCGAGATTGTCTTAAAATTCCAAGTCCTTTCGATATTCAGAAGGCTTCGATACGCAATTGAATGCGCCTCAGAAGACTCTAGGATATCTTAGGATTTAGTGTCCCTAAAACTCGTTGGAGAAAATTCCAAGTTAAATGAATTTACCACAAGTACATAAAGATATATCTTACTGAAGAGTAATAGTAATAAAAACGGAGAGAGGGATATCGAGAACTTTTGACCGTTTGTTAAGAGCGTTTGTTCGAGCTGAAGTTCTACTAGTTAGTCAAAGTAATTATATCGATTTGTCTCGGGGTTCCCATATATATATGGTTGAAGATCTCCCCTACCTAGCGAGGAAAAAACGCAAGGCATGGCGAATCGCTGCACGGGTCGCGTGGCAAGTTTGTCCCATATAAAGTACGCGAAAAAAAATAGAGCTGGTGTGGCCTTTTCAGCTTATTGCAGTAAACCTAACGTCCGAGTCAGCAGTGCACCTGTGTCACATTCCGCTCTGGTTTTAATTCTCGATTTCCCTTTCCATAGGTGTAGGGTCAATGTACGTAACAATATATATATTTATATATTTTTATATTGACATCGGCTTCGCAGCGCACAACGGTTCTTAGCCTAAACCTCACGTTTCAGAGCAGTTGGCATGCGTAACAATATATATTTTGCGTCTCATAATTTCACTATGTATTTTCCGAAGTATGCAAATGATTTTCCCGCCAATAATTGCGATTGCAATGTGTGTAAATGTATGGAGGATACCGATCATGATTTTAACGTTCTTGTCGCAAATATTGATTATGATCGTAAGGAACGGAGAAATTTGGTCGTTGATATGGAATACGTGAATATTCATTACGATTATAACAAATATCCATGCGCATGCGCCCCGACTATCGATACTACGTTAGAACTCGCAGCCGCCGCCGAGAGGCCCAGCCACGACTGGCTATCTCGCGACTCATTGGTGCCGGTGGCGATAATAACTGTGCCGCAACGGAACACTCTGACACGTTCGGTACTGAGCAAAATCTGCAAACAAGCAGTAGTAACAGCTCCTCACCGAGGCGTCGATTATAACCCGACACCCACTACTTTCAACGGTCCCGTAGGACAGTGCATTCGCTGCCTGCGGAGTGATACTGTCTTCTCGATCAATAGTGGCCTGCCGAATAATGGCACCCTCTCGCGCTTAGTATATAAGTTCGCGTCTAGCTCGTAAGTTCGCGCTCAGCCTGTAAGCCCGCGTAGTCTGTAAGCCTGCATAGCCTGTAAACGTCATCGTTACTTAAATAAACTACGCTTAGTGGTATAACAACGCTGTGCTCATTCGGGGCAAGAGAACCAGAACACATCGACTGAGTCGGCAACTTTTCACCCGCCTCCCGACGATATCTGTCCTTCGGAGATATCGATACATCTGCCGCCCGAAGAGGGACGTGGAAGGCAGAACTAAAATGAACTAAAACGTTGGATGGATCGCCTAACTAAAGCCGAACTCCGAGCCAGCGCCGAGGAGAGAGGATTGAATCCTGAGGGGACGATCGACCAGCTACGGGCTCGCCTCAGCCAGTACACGAGGATGAAGTCAAAGGGCCGCACCACCACTCCGAAGTTGCTGGAGGCCGACAACAGCGCTTTGGAGAAGATATGGCGCTGGGGCGCCCGATTCGACGGGCGCGAACCTGAGGAACTCCTGGAACGTCTAGAGGATCTCTATACTGGCCACTGTGACCCCCCAGCTGATACGCTGAAGTGTATGGCCATGATCATGAAAGGCCCCACCCACCGGTTGTTCCGCAACCAACGGAGACACTGGCGGAGTTGGGAAGACTTCCTCACCGCCTTCCGCATGCAATTCATGCCGCACTCCCGTTCCGTAGATCTCAAAAGGGAGATCGAGCGTCGAGTACAACGTTCGGAGGAATCCGCCCGATCCTTCGATATTTGGGAACGCTGATAAGGATGTACGGTAAGGAGACGGTCGAAAAACAACTGGACCAACTCTTCTACGACCTGAAGGAGGACTACCAGCGATACATCCACCGCGGATCGGTCCGAACGGTGGCCGACTTCTTCGTCCTCACCAACGAGCACGAACGGCCCCTTGCCATCCAGAGAGAACGGACGGCCAGCCGGAAGCCCCGTACCACCGAGGCAGCTACCATACCGGCGGGGTATGACCTTACCAATTACTGTTGGCGCTGTGGACAACGCGGACATCAGCGCCAGAATTACCGGCGGCTAGGGAAATCGTTTTGTTCCCGTTGCGGCACAGAGGATCAAGCCAGCACCAAGTGTCTCTGGCGGAAGCCGGTGGGAAACGACAAGGCGGCCGGACCCGTAATCGCCGCCGACTCCAGCCTCATGGTTCTGTTTGAAACAGACGCGAAAACCTTTGCCGCCCTGGTCGACACAGAGGCCAATCGCACATACATCCGAGGTGATGTTGCCCGATGGTGCCTCAGCAGGGAGACACTTTCCACTCCACAACTTTCAAGGTAAAGATGTTGCATGGGCAGACATCACCGTGGAGGTACAGATCACCGCTAGGATCGAGAAACTGGAGCTGACCATCCGATGCCTGGTGATGCAGACGCTAGCGCAGGAGACGCTCCTGGACATGTATGCACTGACTGCGCTACGCACGACCCAGAGCATCGACGATACAACTTGGCAACTAGATGTCGGCCCCTTGGCGATCGAGGATGGGTCCCACGCGGCTGGTCAAGCACCACATCCAGGTTACCATCGATCAACCGATCAAACAGCAGTACACCCATCGGAACCCGGCCGTACAAGCGGTTATCAACGCTAAGGTGGATCACATGCTAAAGGAGGGAGTGATAGGACCCTCCGATAGCCCCTAGAGCCCTCCCCCCTCTCTCCCCGTGCTGATCGTCCGCAACAGCAACGGAAAGTTACGATTCTGCGTAGATGTACGCGAGGTCAACCAAGTTAGCTTTCGGGATGCGTACCCTCTGCCCCAGGTACACACCACGCTGGACAAACTCCGAGGCGCCCGGCTTATCTCGACGATCGATCTAGCCGAGGGGTACTGGCAGATCTGCTTGACCCCGGAGAGACGACCCATCACTGCCTTCACCGTCCCAGGACGCGGACTCTTCCAATTCCCGCGAATGCCGTTTGACCTACACTCGGCTCCCGCTATCTTCCAACGATTGTTAGACCGGGTGATTGGCCTTGGGATGGAACCCCGAATCTTTGCATACCTTGACGACATCATAATCGTGGACAAGACATTGGAGAAACACTTACAGAATCTTCGGGAAGTATTCATTTGCCTCCAGAAAGCCGATCTCTGCCTCAACCCTGAGAAGTGTCAGTTCTGCTATTCCGATCTCCGGTACCTTGGCCACTGCATTACGGCCGCCAGCATCCAGACGAACCCCGAAAAGGTGGACGCCATTCGCCAGATACGTGCACTGGCGAATACCCGCGATCTACAACGTTTCCACGGAATGGTATCCTGGTATCGAAGATATATAGTGCACTTTGCGGAGGTCGCCGCCCTTCTTCACCAGCTGCGGCAGAAGGACCACCCCTGGGCATGGGTGGAAATCCAAGAAGCTGCCTTTTGCACGCTCCAAGATGAGTTAGCCTCCGTTCCCATGTTGGCCCGCGCATGACCTTACCCTCCAAAGGGACGCCAGTAGAAAGGAACTAGTCTTCACCCAGGAGGACGAAGAAACCGAAAAAATGATCGCATACCCGAACCGTTGTCTCTTCAAAACGGAGAAAAGTTATACGACGACCGAATTGGACTGCCTTGCGGTGGTCTACGGTGTAAGAAAGATGATGCTAAACCTGAAGGGGTACCACTTCATCGTCCTGACGGATCACCAGGCCCTATGCTGGCTAGCCACTATGGACTCCGCCTCGAGCAGCTTGGCACGTTGGCGACTAGAGCTCCAGTGACACTCGTATGAAGTGAGGTATCGGAAGGACGAGCTGAATCCGATGCGCTCCCCCGCCAACCTGAGGTATGCAACGTCGTTGTGCACGAAGGCTGACTCAACAGATCATTTGCGTCCGGCCCAGCCAATTTCCCCGGCGGTGGTGCTTGCGCCGCCAATACCCTGACGGGACAGAGTTGAGGCTTCGCGTCCGACCTGGAGGCTGGGTACAAGTCGAAGTCCGACGCAACGAACCCGACGTACCTCCATCAGCGGGGCTAGATTAGGTTAAGAGTAAGATAAATTAAGTTAAGTTAGATTAGAATAGGTTAAGTTAGACTAAGTTAGAACGTAAGTAGGCTAAGTGCCCCTCACCCGAACTATACACACTGGTAGGGCATGCCCCATCCTCTAAAGGCAGGAGTGAGGGAGGTGTAACGGACATCCGCGTGCACGCGCCCCAGCTACCGATACTGGGGTAGTACCCGCGGCTGCCGCGGAGCTATCTTGAGACTCATTCGCGCTGGCGGCGACAATAACTCGGCCACGACAGAACACTCCGGCACATCGATACCGAGCAGAGTCCACCAGTGAAATATACAGGCTGTAGTGACCGCTTCTCACCGAGGCGTGTATTGTAACTTGACACCCGCTACCTCCAACGGTACCGTAGGACTGTATTCACTGCATGCGGGGAGATACTGTCTCCTCGAGCAACTCGCCGTGTTGTGGGAGCGCAGGTCTTCTTCGCCTCTCGGTTGGACCCGTCGGATAACGGTCCTCCTTGACTAAGCGGCTCTCTTGGTCGCTTCCCCTAGCCGAATAGCGGTACCGCGACCAAGACGAGTAGCGGCAACCGCGGCCGAACCGAATAGCGGCAACGGCGACCTTGTCGAAAAAACGGCAGCCTCTCGCGTCTAGCTTGTAAGTTTGCACCTAGCTCGTAAGTTCGTGCCTAGCTCGTAAGTTCGTGCCTAGACCGTAAGCCTGCGCAACCTATAAGATCGCGCCTAGCATGTAAGACCGCCACCTAGCCTGTAAGCCGTCCAGCCCATACCCTGTAAGCGTCATTGTTACTTAAATAAACCACGCTATTGGTATAACAACGCTGTGCTTATTCGGGACAAAAGAACCTGGACACACCGACTGAGTCGGTAACCTTCCTCCTGCTTCCTGACGATATCGCCCCTCCGGAGATACCGTGACAGTTCTGTTATGAGCTGTCGTTCATAATATGTATTATTTTTCATAAAATCACGCGTATACGGCCGAAAATTTGTTGCAATATGACCGATCTTGTTCCAAACCTGGCATGTTGGCGGTTCTGACTGTATGAATTATACTGATGCATATTTTTCGTAATTTATATGTGATCCTAATGCTACTCGACGTACATTGCTGATTGTATTCTAATTAGTTTTCTGCATCGATGGCACGATTCATATTTCCATCTAATATTCCGCATTACGAAATATTCCTCGCAATTTCGGACTTCAGATCCCGTACGAAACTATCTATATTTTCCTTGGTTATATTCCTAAAACTGGCAGATACCATTTTGCTTCTTCGTTATTCCGCGTCGAAGATTCGTTTTCCTATTTCTTTTACTCTATCGTGTAAGTAATAACGTTTCCTTCTGGTTTTTAGCAAATATACGCTAATTTTCCTTGAGCCTCGTAAACTGTTTCTTGCGGTCCGTAAATATTTCGAAGATATTTTACAAATTTATTCATAGTACGGAATTGAAGTCCTAACGTCGCGCGATGGGCATCTCCACGTAATTTGTTTGGCACTGATTTGACGAGATTTTTTTTCAAAAGCTGGTGCAATCATATTTAGTGCTTCTTCGCATGCTTCCGCGAAATATACAAATGCCATATTTTCTCCATCGTATACTGGAATGGCATCTAGAGTATCTCGATACGATGATAGATTATGTAAAGGATTTACTTCGTTTAAAGTGTGTAATAATTTTAGATTTAATTTTGACCTGAGCACCTCGATCTCCCTTCGTTGATTTTTCGATCTTCGCTGTTATACCTCGCCAGGTCGGCCGTAATTTGCGAAGTAGGTTGTGATGCGATTGCGTCTTATTTGATTACATTCTTTTAATTTCACTTTTTAATGACTCAACGTCTCTCGAATCCCACCACTGTCATCAAATGTAGTGTCACAAACTATCGTTCTTACCGATATTTATATTATTTTAGAGTAAAGTAATCTGCAGTTTCGGGTCAAACGAGTCTACACGATACTTCCCTGGGATAAGGAAGATCGATTAATATTTTGGACGAATTTTTTAAGGGATTCGGTGAATTCCTTAACAAAATCATCAATGTGGGTGTTCAATGAGAGGTTCAGGGATGAATATATAAGGTTGATGGAGATTTTCAACGGCGACGAAACCTTCCTTAGCAACAAAGGTTTCTATTGATTTTTTGAGTTGAAGACAAAATCTTTTAATCTTGGATTTCTGTCTACCGCACATTTTTTGTCTAAGACGTTGTAACCCTCGTTGTCTGGCCGTTTCATGAATCGCTTAAGAAAGTAACAAAGATTTTTAACGAACACGTAATGACTTATAGATAAACAAAAATCCTCTTTATTTCGCCAATGCAAATATTTATGTTGTCAAATATTCAGGTAGGGACCTTAGGTACCCAACTCGGCGTCGACGAACGATACGCTATTCTAATCTTAGCGGCCAACTCGGTGGCAGTTGTCAGTTACGGATCGTAGCTATTCGAAACGGTGCCGAAATCCAAGATGAATTTGCAACTCGCAAATTCTATGCGCACCTACGTATTCCAGTACGGATCAGAGCTAACCTCTGAGGTCCTGGTGGACAGGGGTCGCTCCCCGGTTACGCAATGTTGTTGTTTCGTTTCCATTCGATCGCTCGTCTCGCCTTCGCACACACGCTCACTGGTCGCGGTGGCTCGTTCGTGGCCTAAATCTGCACGCGCGTCCTCTTCGGGCCGATTTTCAAAATTCTTCGATACTCTTCGGTGACTACTGGCATATGTAACGGGTTACAACGTTTGCTCATCAACTCGATCGTTTGGGGTCCGCCGATACGCGAGCGAATGTGCCTCAAGCTTTTTGAAAACGGTTTTAGATCAGGACGAATCGTGAATTTCAGTGGGCCTTCCAATACGCAGACGAGTGCTCCTTGGACCCTCTGATTAACCCCATTAAAAAACAAAGATGTGGCTTGGAAATTTCAGATGTTCCAGAGTTTTCGATACGCAAGCGAGTGCACCTTAGATCGTGCAGAAATGTTCGTTGTTTCTTGTAACTAGGTGAATAGAAATCCAACTAGAAAACTGTACTTATGTTTGCCCTTACTAGTTAAAGTATTAAGATTAGGGAGAACGAGGGACGAGATAAGATGGTGTCGTTATGAATTTCAGCTAACGCAGAGTGCAAAGATGTATCTATCTCTGAATGCTGCGCCTTAAAACCAACTTATATTCACACAAATCCCTTCTTTTTGATCGCCCGTTCCCTTAACGAAAGGTGTCTTCTGAAGCAATATGGTTTTGTTCATTATCCTTCGTCGCATTACTCTTCGTTGGAAATCCTGCATTTGTTAATAGTACGGCTTATCCGAACCGGCGGGCGGTTTCAAGGGTTTCTCTTCTTTTTTCCGTCTATGGCTAGATTCTTATTTTATCTGGGATTGGGATATCTGAATATTTTTAGTTTAACACGTTCACGCTGGTGCGACCCACTACTGCTGTATCGGGCGGCGTGACGGATCGGGTTTATAAACATTTAAAAACTTGCGAACAAAGTAATTCAGTAGTGGTCTGACTTTCGAAAGCCCGTCTGATCTATGAATCAACTCTTCGTTATTATTGAAGTGCCAACCCTTCCATAACACACAAAATCTGTCTCTTGTCATTCTTTCCCGAAGAATTGGGAAACCATACACGGATCCTTGCTCGAATAACCCTATTTTCGGTCCTTACACACACGGCCATGGTCATCAGTTAAGGATACCGGGAAAGAATTTCCTGAGACTGTAATGGGCTTAATATTTTCAGCTAAATTCCAGCTCTATGCGCTACGAGGAACGGGCGGCACAAAACACATGGCGAGAGCGGAAGGCCTCAAGGTTCTCGCGGAAGCAACTTTTTGCCCGCTCCATAGTGAAACGCCGCATACGCTCGGTGCTCGCTATTAATAACGTACGAGAGCACAAGCTCTCGCGGCATGATCAGTAGTGAAACTGCGGCCCAATTTGTGACTTCCGCGCTTTCCGCAAAGAGAAACTCTATGCGCGAGTTTCTCGAAAATATCGTATTATCTTTCCATTTAAGAGCTTTCTTGTAAGTTATAAATTTATCTATATTTTGGTATTAATATCTACTTAACTTCTTTAAAAGGAATGTAGAAAAATCATCGCTAATACATAAAGCTACAGCATCCACTACACTATCCGGAATGTTTTCTGTATTCGTTCCCGATCGACCTAAAAGCTCTTCCAATACCGTGGGTTTTGTCTACTGACGACCATTCTTCTTGAGAAGCAGAATCATCTGAATTCGGGCTTGAATCAGAACTGCTTGTAATTCTTCGTCGAATAATAGTCCTAGAACGATATACAATATCGTGGTCACTAGAATCATGATCGATAACCTCGTTCTCGTAATTCAATAAACTATCTGTACACAATTCTTCATCTTCATATTTTATTATATTTTATCGTTGTTCATCTTTAGGAATTTAGTGTAAGAAAGTCAAAATAGGCTTGAAATACACGAGTGCTAAACAGATAATCCTAACGATGAAGCATAATTATGCAGACGCACTTGTAGCGACATAATAATTATAAACGAATTCGAGGATCCTGCTGTCATCATTTAAAGTGTGCGCCATGAGTTATGGAGTGGGATTACTCTAAAACGCTATTTATCAGCCCAGAGCTCGGCAGTGGGATGACGGGTGAAGGCTCCTCTCGGGCTGTGATTACGAACTACTAAAAATACATTGTCGTTAATTTCCTTATATAAAAACCCATTTCTTAAAATGAAATTATTCGTTGACTTTGTTCGACGGGCGGCGTCTCATCGTTCGAATAATACGTCGGATGCAGATTTCCGCTCGCGCTATCATGTTGCATGTGTATCGCAGCATATCCTAAACTACATGCGTCGGTGTGCAATTCCGTCTCGTCATTTGGCTTGTAAATTTTTAAAACCTTATCTATTGCAACGTACTATCTCAAGAACGTTTGTTCCATTTCTAACCAAAGTGAGAAACAATTTCGGCGAAGGATACCAATTATTTATATATAAGGTATGTCCTTTATCTAGTATTGATTGCAATATCTCCATCACAACAGCTTCAGATGTACTGTAATCAAAGTTTGTTTCATCTTTTCCTGAATATATTTTAAAATTATAGCAGCAACCCGATCCTGTCTCGCAGAGTTTATAATATTTAATCCTAAACCTCACCCTTTTTGAAGGATTGAATTGTTTACAAGACATACGTTTCTTAAATTTCATCAGTGATTCATCGATCGCGATATGTTCTTCCATTCCACATATACGTCTTTAAATTTTTCATTAAAATAATTTATTACAGGTGTCACTTTTCGTAATTTATCCCTGTTGTCAGTCGCGTCGTTATTTGCAAAGTGGAGAAACCTAGTGATTTGTAAAAATCTTCTTAGTGGCATACATTTTCGGAATATGGATGTTTCGATAATGGCTCTTTTAGTCCAGTTCATCTGGATTTTTGGCTTCATTACTTGAGCCATTATGATGCATAATGCAAAGTATATTTTAATTTGATTGCGATCTACTGGCATCTAAGTTTCATCAATTATCCTTCTTGTATGTGTATAGCTTTTTATTTTTTTTGCGTACCGATTCGTTTCCGGAACAATATTATCCCAAAACACATTGTCGAATAATATATTAAAAAAGTATAACCCTTTTTTACTTCCACTTAATTGGTCTTGAATTGCTGCTCTTATGCCTGGAGTTTGTGTATAGTTCCAGATTTTTGGCTTGTTATTTTTTTCTTCTCAAAACCATTGCGCTGATAATTGCGGATAAGTGCTGTCTTCATCATCGGGATCATCTTCAATTATTAATCTTCGTGGACTATTATATTGAAAAGAATCTATCGAATCAGAATCGGCAATAGTTCCACACTTCTCTCCACTACCATCAACATTAGATTTCTTTTTTCTTGACATGATGGGTATAAGAGTTTTTTAATTATTTATACGAAGTTATATTTGAAACATGTGAACGTAACGAAGCTTTACGGGGAACTAAAGTAACAGATCATCCAGTTTCTTCAGAAACAAATGAAAAAAACGAAATACTAACGTTACAATCAAAGGAAAAAAATTCGATGCGGAATAACTCCAATCGTTCGTTCTAATAATAATACGCGGCATCTTATGCACAAATTCCTCACTACGAGTCAGACTCGTGGCTTTTGTTCTGCCCGATACCTGTTGGATTAGTATATTTTGATAGAAAATGTCCTGTAACCAGTCGTAAAATATTATCTTTGGATGCAGTTTGATCTCCACACTTATCGCTGCATGTATTTTTATTTGGATATTTTAGCAGAATTTCTCGAATTAGACGTAAATGAAATTTTGCAAATGTTACGTTCTTTTTGGCTGTAATTTTGTAGAGTACGTAAGCATTGTAAATGGAAAGGCCCAGCATGTGAAAAAAGAATTTCTTATACCACTTCAAAGTGTTTCGAATAATATTAATTAAATTTAAAATCATATCTGTTTTGTCAACTATTCCCATATCGCGATTATAGTCTGCTATGACAGTTGATTTTAATATTGGTGTTCCTGTTCTATAATCAATCTTTTTTGTTTCCGTATACTCAGCAGAATGATAGCTTGATAACATTAATACTTCTCTTTTGTCCATCCATTTTAGTGCTAACGGTTTATCCGTAGACTGAAACACAATTTCGCCTTTGCATAATTTATTAGACATATTAGACATTTCACGTCTGGTTTTCCTCACTGTTCCAAATGCATTTGTTTTATTATGATATAGCAGCGAAAATAATGCTGGGCTTGAGTACCAATTATCGCATATCAAAACATGACCTTTATTTAGATACTGTTCGGTCAACGTCATGACAATATTCCCTTATTTGCCGATCTCTGCTAAATCATTGTTATTCATCTCTGTGCATGCTCCACAATAGACTATAAAATCTTGGACACATCCTGCATAACAGTCGCACATAACATACGACTTGATTCCAAATCTACTTCGTTTTGAAGGTATATCATATATTGCTTGAAGTGACATCGTTCTTCGAAAAGCAGCAGATATCGTCCAGAAAAGCTTTCGTCGATGCATAAATGCTTATGCGGATAAAATGCTCGTGATAAAAGAATTGTGCTCTCTATCGATGATGCTCCGTATCTTTATCAGCGAACCTTGATTTGTTGTCTCATCGTTGTCATGAAAGTGCAACATTTGTAATAGAGCTACATATCTGTCTTTTTTCATTACTCTTGGAATACTTTCCGTGCGTATTAATTCGTTGGTTGACCAGTATTCGTCTTTTGATAATATTTTTATTCTTGACATTAACATCGATACAGCAAAAAATTGGTACATTTCGGTCACTGTTTTATTTTTCCAAGATATTAATCGCGAGTTACTACTGCATGTAGTTTGCGTGGTATAATAATTATTGGTTTCTCTCACAATATGTTCGAGTAAATTTTCGCAAATGAAAAGTTGAAATACTTCTAATATTGACGATTTATTGTTAATATTTCCTTTCACTCCTGATAGATTTTCATCAAAATCAAAAACTTTTGGAAACAAATTCTGCGCGCTCCAAAAAAATTGCCATAAATCGATGTCAAGTAATTCGTCACTATTTAAGGACTATGATTCCGAGCTACTTGACAATAAACGTCTCCTGCAATATAAGTTTTGAATCTCACCTTTGTATCCAATTTCTCCAAAAATTGCAGTGTGTTCAGAATCCGATGATTCTTCTGTATCGTCACAGACTATATTTGTCCATTTATCCACGATAGGGGCATTATTTATGAATAATTGTATTCGGTTATGTGAAAAAATATCCGCAACAAGAAGCGTATGCAGCTATCACGTCGAAAACAAACGAACTAACGACTATGATCATGCAGTTGTTAATAACAAAATGCAAAAGAAATGCACGACGCCAAAAGACGCTGTTTGTTCAGAGGAAGCGTCGAGCATCTAGCGTCAGAAAGCGCTGTTCGCTCAGAAAAATCGTCTATAACCGAGCGCCAATAAACGCTGTTCGCTGCGAAAGGATTAATTAATTCTTCCCGACTGTTTGGATCTTGTATATGACTCAAGTCGCATTCGTCTTTACTTTGAACGACATCTATTTGAAATACTTTCGGTAAACTATTAACCGCGTCTTTATACTTCTCGTAATTAAAAATTGTAACATTACCGTCTTTGACACGCGTCTCTACGTAGTCTAAGACCGGTCGGTACCGATAATAAGTTCGTGATTAATTACTTTATCAGAAACTACGTGCAATGTAATTACATTCGCGCGTCCGTGTATATTCACAATTGTTTGAAACTCACCTGAGCTTCAATTCTGTTCCGAACCGATGCAATTGAAGCAAATAGTCTTACCTAGTCTGAGAGTATCTATCTTAACACTTAATCGATCGTCAGTCGATTAATCGACTTTTTTTCGCTCACGCTTACAGACCGGTGGGCGATTAATCGGTTGCAATGAGAATTAGTAAACATTTGTTATTGTATATTGAGATACTAGCTGCTTTACTTTGTGAGCTCCCATATTTTTATAAAATTTTGAGAAACGTAGTATTCACGATGAACGAAAGAAATAATTTTGATGAGTTTTATATAGCTGATCTGTCAGATTGTCCTGACAGTTATTCAGCAAGTGATACTGATGACGAAAGTGACAGCAGTGATGTAATAATTTGAAAACGACGTCCTGCATTGCCACTAAGTTCTAGTGATTCAGAAGACGACGATACAAATAATGTTGAAGACAGCGATGGTACACGGTCGAAGACGGACAAAACGATAATTTTGGAACCTTTCGAAGGTAGCCCAGGCATAAAAAATTATGCTAAGTTCCCCTGAAAGTATAATAGATAATGTAAATTTATTCATTGGGGATAACTTTTTTGAGGACATGGTGAGGGAATCCAGTAGATACGAGTCATGGAAAAATATAGAATTATATCAAAATCGAAAAAATGGACAGATATAACAGTATCAGAAATGAAGAAATTTTTAGGCCCAATAGTTCTCTTGGGGCAAGTAAAAAAGGATGTTCTGTTCGACTATTGGTCCACTGATTCAACTATAGAAACGCCATTCTTCTCGCAAATAATGAGCAGGATATAACCGTTAGGTTTTTAGTTTCTTATTTGGTGGATATATTCGAGCCTCCGAGGATAGGAGAGCGATTACTTAAGGAATTGGGGGAATTACGCAATCTTAACCAAGAAATCTGATTATTCAAGAAAATAATGATATGCAGGGAACAGATACAACGCGCTTATGTTCATTTATGATTAACAATATCGACCGCGAGCCCTTTCCTGGCGTGCGCGTGAATTTACTTCCGCGGACTGCAGTCGTACGCGATTAGTTTCCCAACGTTCTACCGATCGACCCGCCATCGTGTAGTCAAACGTATATCGAGATAAATATATTTGGATAATCTGTCTTCTTCACTATTACCCCCGAGACGAGTGAGGACAGCCTCCTCTCGCGTGCAATGAGTACCCGAAGGTTCCTCTCCGTAAGGAAACAGGCGCAAAAGCCTGGATTGCTCTGAAATGCCTAAGAAAACTCCTACAGGACTTAGGGCCGTAGGAGCGTTCCGACACCGGTCAAGCAACCCACGACCAGACACTTTCCGCTCGTCAACGCGATGCCCGCTGACTCGAGGTAACTATCACTATTCCGGCCGTAAATACGAAGGGAGGACGTGCTAAGCCACAGTCAGTTATCCTAGCGCGCGCCTGACTAACACACGTGGGATCGGAGACCAGGTTTTGGCCTGGCGACATCATGGTGACTCAGGTTAACGATGAGTTTTTCCGAGACGTACGACGACGTGAATTAAAGGTGTTGGCCTAGCCCCACAGTAGCAGCTCACAATACTACAAGGCAATCCATAACGTGTAACAACGATCGACAGGGCGCCTTAGCGAGCTGGGCAATCGATCCACACGATGATCGAGTATGGGTACCGTGACCACCAATGCACAGCCTAAAAGACACAGTAATTCGTTTACTCTGTTCCCCCTTATGCAGGGCACAATAGTGGGAAAATCGAGGATCAACAGGGCACCTCAGTGAGCCGTTTCCACTTCGACCCTCTCTATGTGGGTCTATAAGAGTCGCCAGGGATAAATGTCTTATTACGTTTTTACAGCAGTTTCATCTCTTCTTGCACGTATATTGAAGCTATTTTTGTTGGGTGAATATTGTGTAGATATGCTAATACAGAAGACGGATAAATTAAATAAAATGTAGCGAAGATTCGGATATAATGACACTAAGGTGCAATGGCTCTATGTTCTATTTGGAAAACCGGTTATTGGCTTGACTGTTCGACGACGAGTGACGAGTCCCAGTGATGCCAGGACGTGGGATTTTTTCCCACTTGAGAGCCTTCGTGCGCATGCGCATGCGACATCACAGCTCGACGGCGGTTGTTTCCATGGACGTATCTATGTACAACAGTAGATACGTGTAAGGGGCCCTAATTTCTACCGTATTTCAATTGTCACGGGGGTCTAACGATACCCCATATTTGAGTAAAGTATATACGTTACTGAGAATTCGGTAGGGTGCAAGAGTGGAAAAAATCCCACGTCCTGGCATCACTGCCCTGACGCAGAGTGAGCGGAGTCAGCTGTCCGATGCGACGTATCTTCAAAACAAGATCGCTTTGTGCCAGATAGGGAGCCGATAGTCACGAGAAGCCGCGCATACACATTAAACACCGACCAAGATGTATTAAACCTTTGCGGTCGGCGACTTTTTCGGCGGAGAGAGATGCCAGGTCGGAGCAATTTTCGCGAAGGTGTCGCGCGTTACAGGTACAAATAAAATGATTTTATAGATAAATTATCTTACAAAAACGTTATATTTTAAGAGTTTATATATATTTACACCTTAACAATGTAATTTCCCAAACTTAATTTCTGTATTTTTCTTTGGTATGGTAATTTGAAAAACATTGTCCAAGATGCATTCTTGGTTTTCCTGGACATGTATCACAGCAGCAAGTGGTCTCGTGTCTTCCACCTGGTTTGTTTCGGATGGAACAAACTTTACAATCACTTTTTGTGCCACAAAGCATTACGTGAAGTTTTCCGTTGAGCCAAATCTCATCCGAGTTGGAGGTCGATGTTGAAGGTCGTCGCTCCTGTCGAAAATCACCTTTCAATTGCTTCACTAAGATTTTCCGGAATTGTAAATGGTTAAGTGCCTGCCCGTTTTTCTGCTTTTTGACTAATTTGTAGAGAATATAGGAATTGATTGATAAAATTTCTAATCCCGAAAAAAATAATTTACACCGCCACTTCAATGATTTACGCATAAAGCAGTAGGTCGAGGCATACTGATCTGCCAAGTAAATGCCGCCCATGAATTTTATATTATTTACGACAACATCGGGCTTTCTAACAACAGTTTAAACACTATGGCGGAGTGTTCGCTCTACGTTACTCATCGCCGCATTATGAAAATTTGTGAATAACGTAACAATTCGCTTATCTTTCCACACTATAACAAAATTATCAAGTTTGCGGTAAGCTACCATCAATTTTCCTTTTAGAAGTTGTTTCTTTCTAATTGCATCTGGTAACTGTTTTCTATTGGGCATGATTGTCCCAGTCAAAGGACACTTCAATTTCCGTAATTCGATCCCCAAGATGTAGCTGGTGTAATACTGGTCGGTAAACATGTGATGTCCCTCCGCACCAGGAACTCTATTCAACAGCATTGCATATAAATGCAACGGAATTCTTGTTAATACTGGTAGGTCCGATCTGATCAATGTTTGTGTTGTAAGGCTGCTATAGTAGGGTAGAATTCTGCAAACATATCTCGTACCGGAATCTGCCAATGTATATATTCGGATGCTCCATTTAGTCGGCTTTTTTGGGTTGTACGTAATAAATGAAACCCGGCCTTTGAATTTGACAACAGATTCATCAACACAAATTTCTTTGTCCGGTGTGAAATGGTTCAAAAGTCTGAAGTTTATGTAGTCAAGGTAGCCACTTATCAGTTGCGAACGTGTTCTGGTGTTGCTACCTGACGCTGAAACTATCTCTGTATGTAGCATCCAAAAAATTTGGGTAAACCGTTCTCTCGATAATGTATTCCGGAAAAATTTATCTTCGCCATAACTGATTTCGCTCCTAATATCCATTTTTGTCGGGGTTCGAACAAAATCACTTTATACAAATTTTCCTGATGCTTCTGCTACGATCGTCGAGTCTCAACTGACTTCGGAGACATTTTTAAAGTCACAGTCTTAGAAGAACCTTTTACCAATTTTATCTTATCTCCGTTAAGATATGTCATTTGATACTTGATACAAAAGAGTATAAACAGTTAAAGAACCTTTCCAAGAACCAATGTTGTGTTCCTATTGTTTGGAGCTAACGTAATCTAACAAAAACACCGATTGGCGCCTGTCACTCGCCATCCGACCTGTCGTGCGAAACGCCGTGGCGACTGAGAGTCGCCTTCCGACCGCAAAGGGTTAAGAGTGGGCCTCCCACCAAGGACTCGCCCAAGGCTTTACGAATCACCAAAATAAGACACGTACGAAAATGTTAGGGCTGACATACATTATGACGTACCGCTGGACGAAAGGGTAGAACAAACGGAAATACCCAACAGGGCCGCTGACGTGCCAGCCGAATCTCAGGTAGCCAAAAGCACTCGCGAATAAAAACCTGCGGGAAACCAGTAGGGCACAACAAGTGCAACATGACCTGTTAGAATTTGCGGACAGAATAATAATAAATCGGAACGAATTTAGCAAAAGTATTTATAACGATAGCGAAGCTTCGGACTATGGTTGCCAGGATAGCGACGATAGTAGTAGTAGCGACGGGGAAAACGATAACCTGGTCGCAAATCAGGAAACAATTGATCACGACGAATTAGATAGCGATGGGCAAATAACGCGAGGAACAAAAAATCAAACAATAAAAAGTAGGGATAGGCTAGACATGAGAAGGGACCATTACTTATACTTCTTAAACTTCGATAGGCACCCGTGCGACGAGGGAGCACGATTAATTAAAAAATACAAAGAACTGCCAGATTTCGACAAAATCGGAACAAGGGGAATAACCGTTAAAACAAACCTCGAAAATACCACCTGGTGTTAGTAGACGAAAACTTTACAGAAGAAGCGGTTAAAATTCTCTCAAATACTTTTCGAGAAAAGGTTAAACAACTGGACTTAGAAAGCATCAGCATAGTCAAATCGACCAACGTCGAAAAATACACTTGGGAGACCGTAATAAAACATTTACAAACATCACTAATTCGAACTCATTTCAGGCTCATAATCTGTCACGGATTAGTGCAGGTGCCCCGAAAAGAACAGCGAAAGGAGAACATGGAGGAAGGTCACTCCTCAGCGGTAGGGGGACACGAAGGGATAACCAAAACCTACAACCGCATTCGACAACAACACAGCTGGGAAGGCACGAGGAAGGATATACGAACGTACATTCAGCATTGCCTCCAATGTCAAATAAAAAAACTCAGCCGAATAAAAACGAAACAACCCATGGTGATCACCGATACCCCTCACGCCGACAATTTCGACAAAGTAGCGATGGACATTGTCGGCTCCCTTCCCCCAACATCCAGCGACGACGAATATATCCTTACTGTCCAAGACCTCCTCACAAAATACTCTTTAGCCATTCC
Source organism: Ampulex compressa (assembly GCA_038496175.1). Lineage (NCBI taxonomy): Eukaryota > Metazoa > Arthropoda > Insecta > Hymenoptera > Ampulicidae > Ampulex > Ampulex compressa. The sequence goes on along the minus strand of JBCFXI010002005.1, from coordinate 8,463 downwards.
TTTGAAAACGATTTCCGCTCCCAACGTCGCGGAAGCCTTCACCAAAGGGTGTATTTGCACTTTAGGCGCTCCTAAAGCAATCTTAACGGACCAAGGGTGAAATTTTACGAGTAAGCTCATGCGGCGTTTCGCGAAACACTTCCGGATCAAGCAATACCGGACGAGCGCCTTCTATCCGCAATCGAACGGATCTATAGAACGATCGCATATCGTATTAATCGAGTTCCTAAAACATTTCGTCGATAAACATACGGAATGGGACGACTTATTGGAAATCGCGTCGTTCTCTTATAATACTAGCGTGCACGAGGCGACGGGTTACGCGCCACATGAGTTAATTTTTAGGAAAATAGCTCGAATACCGTCCGGAGACCCAGGGAACGACCATGACGATGAACGAACGTATAACGATCACCTGGCGCGACTAATGACGAACATTTACGACGTCCAAAGAACAGCCCGCGAAAATTTAATTACATCTAAAAACCGGTCGAAGAAATATTATGACCGAAAGAGTAAAATAAAATCATTCCAAACGGGTGATCAAATTTTCCTCCTAAAAAAACCTATGAAAGGAAAATTCGATGACCGATATACGGGGCCTTTTGAAATCCTAGATGTACTTCCAAACGGAAATATTAAATTATATGTAAAAAACAAACCCCGAATAGTACACCCTAACAAAATAAAGATAGCGTACATCTAAGTGCAACCGATAACAAATAATTGAATAGTAATAAGGGATAGTATAAGGATACTAGTAATTACGAACTTTAGGAGTGTACACACACACACGCACACACACACACATTAGTAATAATTTTAATATTTCAATAAATAAAAAAAACACACTAATAACAATAATAAAAGATACATACATAACATATATACATACTAACTCGCGAAATATAACAAGAGGAGAAATAAAATATGTATTAATACATATCCAAATAAATAACACTTAACCGCTAACCCACAGACAATGGGAGTACTCAATACGCTGAATATAGAAAAGTCCTGCGAGTAACATCAAGGCCCAATAGACGAGGTGGACCCCAGGCAACACCCGGACCGATACCATCTCCTAGGCCGCCTCAGATGAGTGGTAAACGCACCAGGGATCAGGGTACGCCGCAATGAATATGGAGGAATCATCTGCGGGTGGTGTGTCTCCGGATACGAGAATGGGGCCAACGACCTCCCAAAGGAGGGATATCACTCCATAATATTAGAAGACTTTCTACACACAGTGGTTCGGGATTGCCTGGTCTGTCGCCGGAAATTGCTGGCTCACTACCACGCCATAGACTGCCCTGGGTGTGTCGAGGAGTTCTTAGGCATTCCTGGGGAATTATTGCTCCATGGGGCAGAATTAATAATAGAAACCCCTTGAAAACTACTAAAATAATTAAAAAAAAACATAACCTAAATCAAATCAATAATTATTCTTGATGACACCATCCCCTTCGCCAAGTTTAGATTAAGTAAGGGATCAAACCGTAGGGAACTTATTACTAGATAGACTTTTCACAATGTTATAGGGTACGGCAAGATGAAAATGATCATAGTAGCATTGGTACATGTATATGTGTACAGTGCCAGTAGCCAAGGGCTAATAGGCTAGGACTGCGGATCGCCTAGCTCCAACATCACCACTATCTCCTTGATCGACGTAGGAGAATGCGAGATTCCTTTGAGCAAGCCGAAAGCCGAGCCAGTATATATACAGCTTCTTCAGCATTCGCAATACCACAGCACGTCGGTCCTGCAGTGCCACATCATCGTGTGAAAAACCATTTATTATTGCGGGATATTCTCCCAACGTATCCGTGGTGAACAATGGACAAGCAGAGTATATGATGAAAACATCGCAAACGCGGTGTAAAGAAATACACAAGACCGGAACATATTCACTGGGCTACAAAAACATCCTGCGGGGACTACACCTAAATCAAATACACTCAAGATCAGTAATTTTGGCAGGAAGCCTGTCATCCGATGGAAAGTGCTCGGGGAACAAATATTCAGACCCTTATGGCAGCTGGAGCAATGTGGCAGTGCAGGGGCTGGTTACGATAACGCTGCAAACACACCTGGCAGCGATCAACTTCGAAACGGACAAAGTTTATTTAAAAATGGGGACATCCTGTCAATATTCCCAGGGACACTGCATGGATATGCAAAGTGGATACACCTACTGGGACACCATCAAGGACAATTTTTGCAAGTTCCAAGAATATGACGTCCTGTACGAGGGAGAAGCACAGAAGCTGACCGATGAAACATTCAAGCAGGGCCAGCTCGTCTACACTCTGGCAACAAAGGATATTACTGTCGCAATTACCAAACAGGGTGAAGAGAACTTACGTGGGTACACTCTAGTAAAGACGGAACATCCCAAACTAATTATAGTGGAAATAAGGAAGGGAGACCCTTTTCTACCCCGTAAACACATCATCCGTGAGAATCTGGACATTTTCACCTATATGAACTCTAAATTTGTGTATGTCGAAAAACGCTTGTGTTCACAGATAACCTCGTTATATAGAGATGTGTTGCAGCAGCGTTGCAACCTTGAACAACAGGTGTTAAAAAACGCCCTCAGCATCGCCACGCAGGCAGCGGATGAGTTTTCGCATACCATCTAATGAAGAGCCCGGATTACATGGCAGTCATCGCTGGAGAAGCAGTGCACGTTATTAAGTGCATTCCGGTCACCGTAAAAGTTTGTCACGTGCCTGAGTGCTACACACAATTACCAGTATCAGTGGGAAACACATCACACTTTTTATCCCCGAGGACACATATTCTGTTTCAAACCAGCAGACAAATTTCATGTAATAAAATAATTCCAAGCATGTTTTTCCTCGGTGGAGAATGGTACCGATTTGCACCTGCACCAGAAAGGGCCCTACCACCCGGCGTCATGAAGCCCATGACGCAGCCTACGTGGAAATACACCAACCCAGCATCACTGGCGACCAGCGGTATCTACCACAAAACGGACCTGGATAAATTGCAGGAACATATAATGTTCCCTGCTGAGAAACCAACGATTCTAAACAACGTAGCCCGAGGTGCCATGGGACACGCAGTGAGTTCGCAAGGGATCAACCTCGCGAACTTTGTGGACAAGGCATCCATACAGAATATGGTCAAGGATTCATGGGATCGATTATGGGCAACGTTTACTTTTTTTGGTATTGCGAGTGCAGGAGCATTGGGAATTTACATGGTAATCAGGGTTGTAAAAGCTGCCATTGACATAGCGGTACACGGATACGCTCTGCATCATGTGTACGGATGGTCCCTCTATCTGCTCGGGGTCCTGCTCAACTCCGTCACCAGTCTGTTGTTGCACATGAGGGGAGCTTCGAATCAACGTAGAACGACGGGAGGTGCGGCAACGAGGGCAGAAGAGGTCCCGGCTGCTGTAATATTGGATACTCGCCCACCGTCTCCGAACTCAGGCGAAGCAGCAAATGCAGAACGACTATATCCCTCCCAAGAAAGACTGCGAAGTTCTTCAAACACTTGGCCTTGCCGTGTTTGTGATAACAGTGGAAATCCTAACATAAATAGTACCTAGGACACAAGCGACAGCACTTAAGCACTTTATCGTACTGTAATCACCTTATTAGTACTCGCACATAATTTTGTTACTCTTTAAAAGAGAGAGATACACATGTGTACGAATCAACGTACATACGTATGTGTTTCTGCAAGCATTCGCGATCGCGGAGCGATCCGGTCCATGATAGTGTTAAGGGGAGAGATGTTACGTGCACCGTCCCTACGCCTATGAAAAGGGAAGCGTTACGTGCACTGTCCCTACGCTTATGAAAGAGGAGATAGAGAGACCAAACAATCTAAGTTATCGATACCAGGCGGCTGCGAATCAAAGCCGCGAAACAGTACCCCAATCATACTAGTAAACGCAGAGAAGATCCGCGAAAACATTAACTCCTTAACAACATCAAGAATTCTGAGAAACCCAAATTAAAACCGAAATTTAAGACGCATGAGATAGATACGCGTATAGAGTCAAACCATGCCATCATCATTGTTTCCATTAAGAAGGGGTAGAACTCTATCTCTATATAACAGGGTAGTTTTGACCTCGGCCGACAGTAGAAACAGTAGAGAACAGTACAGTACAGACACGTAGATTTTCATTGCACAAGTTTGCACTTCAATTTGTGACTGTCTCTCAACCTCCCTACTAGAAAAGGCTTAAGAGTAGTATGATTCGGACATTTTATAATCATTTTTCCCAAGAGAGTTTTTCTCCATTTAATAGTCGACATTACGATATTTGTGGACTGCCTGAGGCGCACGCGACTGCGTATCGGACAGGATACAAGTATCATCTCCGAAAAGACTGAGGCGCAATCGACTGCGTATCGGTGTAACCGAGAAGACCAAGGGTCAGTTTGATGAGTAGATTCAAACATAAATCTCGAAGTGGACAAAAGCTCAATATCACAACATTTTACTTTAACTTAGAATCTTCAATCAAATCTTTTGTTTTAAAAGAAGGCTTCTCTGCTTTAGAGGATTTTTCCCAACCTCCTATATCCATCCCAGAACCATTCATTGCACATCCTTACGGTGATTTCGTCAAAGAATTCACGGAATCCCTGAGAAAATTCGCCGAAAATGAGTAAAATTGCCTCATTCCCGGACAGTGTTGCGTACGCACGCTTGATCCAAAAACTATTAATTTCTTGATTCGACATCGCGGATAGTCCGCGACATAAATTTGGTGACAGCAGTCACGGATAGTCCGTGACAGTCTGTACTCCAATACTCATCTAACGCTAATTTTTTATTACATGTCATGAGTAGAGATAGCACAAAGAAACAGTATATTTTCTCTAGTGCCGTGTTTTTTTGAGTGTCAATGTTGTTATTGCTTTTTTGAGCCGAGTAATAATTGGTCTCATCTACAACATATTGAACGAGCTCTTGATAAAAAAATAGTTCGAAGTAGTCGACAATTTTTGCTGTTCTTCCTATTTTTTTTTCAATCCTGAATTTTTTGAGGAAAAAAGGTGAATCCTTGGTACGAAATTTGTCGATGCTCATGTTGTGTTACATTGAGTGTCTTTCGTATTATTGTCAATTGACTCAGCTTCTGATTCTGAAGTGCTGCATATATTATTTCTCCGTTGTCTTTTACACAAGTAGACATTATTTTCATTTTCAGAATCGGTTACTTCAGTTTCAAACATAATACTATTTGTATGCTTTGTACTCATTCTGAAAGGGCCTGAACTATTTTTGTAAATACATTTTCAAACAAAACCCTAACCTGAAAAGTATAATTTTTAAGAGTTAAGAATTATACTTTAAGCCAGTCTATTCCTAATTCCTGTAAAAACCAAATATGTAAAATCGTTTACTGCCGAATGGATTCGATAGAATACTCAGTATAAAGCAGAAACGATCGCCTTGATATTTGTAGTTTAGTGCGTAGTACGTTTGGATGTGGCTTCAACAAAGAGCAGTTTTAAGAAAATAGATAAGAAAATATATAAGAAAAGCAGTTTTAAAAAGTTTGAGAAAATGATTAATCCAATATGTCAATAAAATCAACAGAAAATGCTCTGCCGATAACGAAAAATGTTGCCATCGACTATAGATGGCACTTGTACAGATCATTTCGATGCCGCATATATGCGGCGCTCGTACCCAGAATTCGTGGCGTGGATGCCGCGTATATGCGGTGTCCGTACCCACAGGTCGTCGAATGGATGCCGCATATACGCCGTGCTTGGCACGAAAGGGTTAATTGTCGAGATACACGAACTGTGTGCCCATCCAGGTACGGAGAAATATAATAAACTGCTGTCCGAGAAATTGTATTTCCCGAAGCTAACACGAATAGTAAGAAAGGTCATAACAATTTGCGACTTATGCCAACGGGTAAAAGCTTTGAATCACACCATCCAAATCGAATTACAGTCCATAATACCAAGAAAACCCTTGGAATTAGTGCTACTAGATTTTTACGAACCACCTCCAGCGGTGAAAGGTGGGTTGAAATATATCGTGGCTTTCAAAGACGTGTTTTCAAAATATGTTCAATTGTACCCTTTGGGACGCACAACCACGACGGTGCCCTTAGCTAGGCAATTTTGAGAGATATATCCCGGAAGTAGAAAAGGCGAAACGCGTATTAATGGATCACGGGATTCATTTCGTATCAAGGAAATGGATAGAGGCGTTAAAACAGTATAAAATAATACACGTACTATCGTCGATATATCGTCTTCAAAGCAATCCGGTAGAAGACGTCAATCATAAAATCAGACGAATATTTAGGACTTTAGAGGGTCGACAACATACATCGTGGATTGAGTGGTTGAAGGTAATCTAAACGTATTGCAATAATTTGTACCATAGTACAGACGGACCCATTAATTTGTTCCACGACCCCTGAAGGGGGGCAAGGAGAAGCTGGAATGCGATCGTGGAGGTGCCAAGTGGCAGGGACTGGCTGGACCTGATTTACCGATTCTACGCTATATATGAGCGCGATTTACAAACTGTGCAGAAACTTATAATCATGGTCGGTGTAATATATATTGATGCACATTGTAGCATTGTTCATAAAAACTGGTGAATATGATAGTACAAAACCTAATATTAGTTATTGGCAGTATAAGGAGATAGAAAATGAGGGTATTAGCTTTAAACATTGAATAAATGTCCTTCGAGAAGAACCTTTTGCATCTTAGTTGCTTCGTTGGAGTAACCGGCGTAGCAACTGATATTAGGAAGACATACAAAGTAACTAAGATGCAAAAGTTTCTTCTCGGAGGACATTTTTTCAATGTTTAAAGCTAATACCGTCATTTTCCATCTCCTTATACAGCCAATAACTTATATTAGGTTTCGTAATATCATATTCACCAGTTTTTATGAACAATGCAACAATATATATCAATATATATTATACCGGGAATGATTATAAATTTAAGCGCAGTTTATAAATCGCGCGCATATTGCGTGTTACGTACATTGACCCTACATCTATGGAAACGGAAATCGAGGATCAAACCCAGAGCGAAATGTGACATAGGTGCACTACTGACTCGGACGTTAGGTTTACTGCAATAAGCTGAAAAGGCCATCCCAGCTCTATTTTTTTTCGCGTACTTTATATGGGACAAACTTGCCACGCGACCCGTGCAGCGATTCGCCATGCCTTGCGTTTTTTCCTCGCTAGGTAGGGGAGATCTCCAACCATATATATATGGGAACCCCGAGACAAATCGATATAACTATTTTGACTAACTAGTAGAACTTCAGCTCGAACAAACGCTCTTAACATACGGTCAAAAGTTCTCGATCTCCCTCTCTCCGTTTTTATTAGTATTACTCTTCAGTAAGATATATCTTTATGTACTTGTGGTAAATTCATTTAACTTGGAATTTTCTCCAACGAGTTTTAGGGACACTAAATCCTAAGATATCCTAGAGTCTTCTGAGGCGCATTCAATTGCGTATCGAAGCCTTCTGAATATCGAAAGGACTTGGAATTTTAAGACAATCTCGGGAATCTGAGGCGCATTCACTTGCGTATCGAAAGCCCTGGAGAATCTGATTTTCTAAGTAACTGTTTTGCAACACAGGGTCAGCCGGAGGATCCGAAGTGCATTCATTTGCGCCTAGGAAATCCCGACGAGTCTCTTCCAAGTCCTGACTTGAACCGTTTTGCGGAAAGCTTGAGGCGCATTCACTTACGTATCGGCGGCCCTCAAGCGTTTCAGTTAGTTTGATGAGTAAACGTCTTAAACGAAAAACGCGTGCCGGACCAAATTCCAGAGTCAGACATTTCTACTTAAAACTCGAGAAATCAATAAAAATCTTTGTTGCTAAAGAGAACCCCGGCGGTCTTGAGCAACCCTATCAACTACCTGTAACCATCCTAGTACCTTTCCTCGAACAAGCCCATCCCTACGGTAAGTTCGTGGAAGAGTTTATCTCTTCCCTCGAGAGATTCGCCCGAAGAGATTAAATAATACGCCTCATCCCAGGGGGATGTCGCGTAGGCACGTAGCCCCCGAAAAACCGTTAATCTTCATAACAATAAATCGATATAAAAATCAGTCCCGACGGTAGATCGTGACATATTTTTGGTGACAGCGGTGGGATACGAGAGGCGTTAAGTAATAAAAAGGAGGGTAAAATCCCAGGAGTAAAATAAAAAGGGTGGTTAAAACCAACGACATGGCAATGCACCGCAGTCCAGTAAGACCCGAGACAAATACGCAAGCAAAACAAGGACCACAGCATCAGGCGCCGCACACGCATCAAGAACTCCTGGCCGGCCTGGAAGAGTCCTACCGAGAATTAAAAACCCAGCGCAGGGAGATCGAGGAACTGAGGTCACAACTAAACCAAAGAACCGTACTGACAGCAGATGAAGTAAGTCCTCTATATAATCTATCATCA